>JACEIK010011423.1:0-36942 GCA_018107945.1 Datura stramonium | reverse complement strand
TGTTTCCTTGATGGGTACTCTGGCTATAACCAAATAGCCATAGCACCTGAAGATCAGGAGAAAACTACTTTCACATGTCCGTATGGGACATATGCTTTTAAGCGGATGCCATTTGGGTTGTGCAATGCACCTGCCACATTCCAGAGATGCATGATAGCAATCTTTCACGACATGGTGGAGGATTTCATCAAGGTATTTATGGATGATTTCTCGGTTTTCGGTAATTCATTTGCTGCTTGTTTGCAGAATCTTGACAGGGTGTTGGCTCGCTGTGAAGAATCCAACCTTGTACTCAATTGGGAGAAGTGACATTTCTTAGTCAAGGAGGGTATTGTCCTTGGCCATAGAGTTTCGTGCAAGGGGTTGGAGGTCGATCGTGCTAAGATCGAAGTTATTGAGAAGCTACGACCACCTGTGTCGGTAAAGGGTGTTCGCAGTTTTCTCGGGCATGCAGGGTTCTACAGACGGTTCATCAACAACTTCTCCAAAATTTCTAGACCATTTTGCAGATTACTAGAAAAGGAGGTGAAGTTTGATTTCGATGATGAGTGTGTCAAAGCATTCGAGGAGTTGAAGCAGAGATTGATAAAAGCACCCATCCTTAGCGATCTTTCAAGACATGGTGGAGGATTTCATCGAGGTATTTATGGATGATTTCTCTGTGTTCGGTAATTATTTGCTACTTGTTTGCAGAATCTTGACAGGGTGTTGGCTCGCTGAGAAGAATCCAACCTTGTACTCAATTGGGAGAAGTGTCATTTCTTAGTCAAGGAGGGTATTAACCTTGTCCATGAGTGTCTTGCAAGGGATTGGAGGTCGATCGTGCTAAGATCGAAGTGATTGAGAAACTACCATCACCTGTGTCGGTAAAGGTGTTCGCAGTTTTCTCGGGCATGCAGGGTTCTACAGATTGTTCATCAACAACTTCTCCAAAATTTCTAGACCATTATCAGCCATTAGAAAAGAGGTAAAGCTGATTTCATGACGAGGTGGTTGTACATTCGAGGAGTTGAAGCAGAGGATTGATAAAGCACCCATCATTGTTTCTCCGGATTGGGAACAACTAGTTTGAATCCGATGTGATGCAAGCGATGTGGCTGTGGGAGCTGCATTGGGGCACCGGAGGAATAGAATCTTTTCATCATTCATTACGCAAGCAAAACATCAACACGCCCAAAGTAATTATACAGCTCATAGAAAAGGAGACAGCACTGGTGTTTGCTTGATAAATTCAGGTCCTATTTGGTGGGGTCATGAGAAGGGTGTATACTGATCATGCAACATCCGGCATTCGTTTAACAAAAAGGATGCAAAGCCTGAGGTTGATCGATGGATCTGTTGCCGCAAGAGTTTGACTTAGAAATAAAGGACAGAAAGGGAGCGAGAATCAAGTGCAGATCACCTATCGCGATTGCCGGTCGCACGTGAAGGAATGTGACAACATCAAAGAGGAGTTCCCGGATGAGCAACCTTGGCAAGAGGAGAAGCCGAGGTTCCTTGGTACGCATAGTGAACTTATCGTGAGTGGAGTCTATCCACCAGAGGCTACGGCTCAGCAAAGCAAAAATTCTGGCATGATTGTCACATTTGGATTTGGGACGAGCCATATTTGTTTAAATCAGGACCAGATCAGGTTATGAGATGATGCATCCCTGAGAGCCAGACGAGGTTTTTGGTGAGCTCACCCTCATTATATGGAGGGCACCATCGAGGCGAGAGGATAGCACACAGGGTACTACAGTCAGGGTTCTTTTGGCTTACACTGTTTAGAGACTCTATGGCATAAGTCAAAATGTGCGATAGATGTAAAAGAACATGCACAATTGGTAGGAGGCAAGAGATGCCGCTGCAGAATGTACTTGAAGTGGATACTTGATTGGGTGGGGCATAGATCATGGCCCATTTCACCCTGCTTGGTAATCGTTAGATCTTGGTGAAGCAGTTGATTATGTATAGAAGGGTGGAAGCAATAGCTTGCCCCAGAATGACAACAAGGTAGTAACAAAATTTGTGAAAAATACATTTTCGCCAAGGTTCGTGATACCCCAGCCATTATCGTTGATGGAGAGGAGCTCATTTTGTCAATGAAAGTTTCAGTAAGATGCTGGCTAAGTATGGGGTGCGCTGCTACGTGGAAACAACTTATTATCCCCAAACTAGTGGGCAAGTGGAGGAAGTCATTAACCGTAGAAGTAAAGCAAAGATTCTCCAAAGATGAATGCACAACGCATGATTGGTCACAAATTGACAATGCGTTGTGGGCATACAGAACTGCTTACAAGACGCCAATTGGAACCTCCCATACCGATTGGAGTTCATGGGTGCCTGTCATCTCATGAAACTAGAGCAACCATGCTTCTGCCATGAGAATCAACATGGATGATGGAACTAGCAGGCAAGAAGAGGCTGATGCAACTCAGCGAATTTCGTTGGCATGCTTATGAAAGTGCCAAGTATTACAAAGAGAAACGAAAAGGTGGCACGATAAGCATGTAGTGCATCGTAGACACCCTCGGTAGAAAGTGCCGCTCTTCGATTCAAGGTTAGCCGCTCCCAGAAAGTTGCGTTCCAAATGGTCAGGACCGGTTGAGGTAGTAGTGATGACCCCGCATGGGGCAGTAGAGTTGTGGCAGGAAGACCAAAGTGCCACGTTCCTAGTAAATGAAACGGGCACTATTGGGGCAGGATGGAAACGGAGAAAACGCCCCACACCCTGGGGTGGAGTGAGCGCAGTAAATGACGAGCCGCGATGGTAAATTAGCTGCACGTGAGGTAAACCTGTAATTATTGTTGTATGATGCACAGAGAAAAAAAGAAAAAAAGAGAAAAAAGAAAAAAAGTATGTGTGTAAATATAAAAATAAAATATTGTGTTGTGTTTTTCAAACCTTGGGATTCTAACCAATTTCTTGTGGTGAGACAAATTTCAGGTTGATCGGAAGGGAAAAGGCAAAAATCGCAAAGGAGAAAAAAACGAGGTAAGAAAAAAAAAATTAAAAGTGGCAAAATAGTGATGCCATGCTACGTTCGCCACGGTCACGAGGAGGAACACCAGGCATTCTCCAGGACACATTGGAAGGCAATCCTGGGAGACGCACAAATTCCCGTAACACCTGCGTGATGGTCCCGTGTCACGGAGGGGGTGCTCCGCTTTACCCTGCGTGATGCCGAAGTGTTATTCGCCGGTCACACCGGTCACCGTAACCCGCCGAAATCCCCCACTTTTAACCCCGATTTCCCTCATTTTCCTCATTTTTCATCCCCTCCTTGCGACAACCCTCCGAAAAATTCCCTCTCCCTCAACGTGCCACGGACCTAGGTACAAAAATTCATCAAGTCTTCTTCCGTTCTTCGAATTGAAGGTATGTTCATCAACTCTATCTCAATTTTAGTTGAATTTTTCGATTTTGAGCATGAGGTATGAGTAAACCTTACCTCTAGGTAGAAATTGAGCTTAAATCATTCCAAGTTATTGTTGATGAATGTTCGTAATGTCATTGTGATTGCATGAACCGACGTAGACATAAGCTTGATTGAATTTTTGTGAAATTGTAGCTAGGGCTTGGAAATTGAACATGGTGCTAAAAGCTTGTTGAATTGTGAATTCTTGTTGGTTTGTATATGTTGGGTGAGATGTGTTGGTCGATATGCGTAATATGTTAAAAGACCGACGGATTTTTGGGGAGTGAAATTGTAGCATGCAAGAAATCGGTGGATGGCATAGGTTTGTGTAGGTAAATAGTTAGTCGTTGCTTTTCTTTCTTTCTTTCATTGCTAAGTGTTTTGTATAAAATTGTGATCGTATATGGCAAAATGTGTGATTACTTACAAAACTGAGTAGTACAATTGAATTTATACCGCCGAATTCTGGAATGTACAAGGCATGTCGTTTGTTGTTTTTGTTTTTGTTTTGCTTTGGTAAATTAGAAATAAAGATGTTCTTGCCGTAATGCTGAAAGTGGCTAAAGACTAAGTGTGGGGTGGCCTAGCCTAACCCAACCTTAGTCGAAGTAATTTATGAAAATTTGACTTGATATCGACTGCCCGCCTATTTGACAGGAACGATGTCGAGCAGGCAAGACAGAAAGGGAAGGGCGGCCTACGCCGGGCGCCGAAAGAAAAAGATTACAGACCGGGAATGTTAGCCCTAAAGAAGATTGGGCGGTTCACGCAACAACACCTACAACATAATCCCATGGTGACTTGAGGGAAGGGAAGAAATGGAAATAATGCGACAAAGGAGAACAAGTACTTCCCCGAGGACATGGCTGCAAGGGAGCCAGCTAGCACAGGAGTCTCCGCACAGCACACCGGATTGACACTGCCGGCCGCGCCTACCTTGAAGAGCCCAAGGAGTGCAATCTGCACTTGATTCGAGTTCTAGCAAATTAAAACCACTCTCCGCACACCATCAAAAATACTAGGTCAGATTTCACCCTTGAGCCTCATCACCTGAATGCCATATTGGGGGCGCAGAACACAAATGCCCATGTACTTCGGCAGCTAAATATCACTCCACCATATGCGGAATCTCGACGCACATTGTGTGGAGCCTGCTCAATAGCACTGAGCAAGTATAAGGAGAGGGGCTACCATCAGACATTGCTCTACTCACAGATGAACAGGGAAGCCAGGATCTGGCTGAAGATAGTATGTTCCTGCTTGATTCCGGGGTGCACACACAGACATGTCACCTAGATCGCGTATAAGCCTCGGTGTATGCCCCATGAAAGGGCCGGAGATCACGTTGAGGCTAGGATCATATCCGCCAGCGAAGAGAGCCCGGGCTGGCATCAAGGGCACAGTACGGCTTGGCGGTCTGTTGACCACGTTCCTCAGGGGCCTGATGGAGGAAGAGGCCCACTATATTCCAGATGGAGAGGCGGCTGCACGCCACAAAGACCAAGGCACCCGACACCACTCACGACACCCGACACCACTACTCACCAAGGCACCCAACACCACTACACTAGCCGAGCGACATGCTCGGGATGATCGCACACGCCCGCATGTTAGGGATGCAGATGCTCCAAGCCTGCGAGCAGGCAGGAGGCCGCCGATGAGAGGATGAGTCAGGTACTCGACCTAGACTACCTTTCTACGAAAATGCCAGGCTCTATGTCGTGTGGGCCCAGCTTTTTTGTGGAGCCCGTGGATAATGATGTCCCCACTAATGAGGAGACACGTCATGAGGGTCTATGTTGAGTCGGAGGAGGACGACGGGGGAGATTCAGACATGGAGACGAGGCAAAATGCACCCGATGAAGAAGTGGAATACTTTGATTGATCAGGAGTTTCACGACCCACTTTTGTGCTTTGTTAACCGTATGAACACTGGGGATAGTGATCGATTTTAAGCGTGGGGTAGGTGATAGTTAGGTGGTTCTGGTTTTTGTCTTGATTTGTATGTATATGCATGGACTGTTGTTGTGCTTGAGAAAATTAGACCCGTGCTTTTTGTGTGTATGTTTCGTATTGTAAATTATTTCTATGTGAATTAAGTAGCCGTTGGAATGTTGTTAGCTAGCCAGAACAGCTTTGTCGAAATCATCGATATTTTTAAAAAAATTCGTTAATTATTTTTATGATTGGGTTTCTCGCCGTTTGTTTTGCCCTTTAATGAGAAGAGTCCATTGAACCGAAGTCGGGCCAGTGACTGCTCCCTATGATGGATGGATGATGACCGTCTTAAGGGAAAACAGAATGATAGGAGTAGCTTTTTATTTTCAATTTTGGTTTGTTTATTGTATCCCATGCATGTTAGCTACTCTATGGCTACGAAATTCTTGTTGCGTGTTGTACATGATGTTTAGAATGCAAAGGTGATTCATATGAAAGCATGCAATTTTGTACATATGTGAGATATTTGGGTTTACAGAATTCGATTCGGTGTGATTATTTAATTTTGAATTCTTGTAATTAGCCGATTAAAGAGTCTCGTGAATATACGGAGTTGAGCATGTGCAATGAGTGTATAGCGAGGTCTCATTTATTCATGCTATTGTGAAGTGTCTAGAACTTGCCTCGTTGTATGTACGAATTGAAATGAAGGAAGTGTAGTGTAGGAAAGATGTAGGCGTTTTTGTTTAGCCTAAAGTTTTTTTTCTTTTTCATACCCACTCGAATGTCAAATCCTAGTTAGCCCATCGGCCTTAGCCTATTGTTTTCTTTTGTCGAAAAGGTGTAAAACTAAGCTTAACCCTTTCTTTTCACGCTATTCAAACCTAATCCGAAGCTCTTAAGTCAAGAAAAATAGTATATATAATTTTCCATGTTGTAAAGGAGTGAAATGGTGAAAGAAAAATAAAGGGAGGAAAAAGCAAAAGGATGAAAGTAAAGAAAAAGAGTCAAAGGTGTACTTGCCGATTTAAAGAAAAATAAAGTATAACTAATCTTTGTTGTTTAGTCTGGTGTGTTGTGTGCTTAAAGAAGTGGGGGGGACAAAAATTAAGAAAGACTTCAAGATTGGGAGGAGGAAGGAAGAAATTATGCCCGTATCGTGATGGGATGTATTGAAAAAGCGCCTTTTTATGATGCTAGTTGCTATTATTTGTTAGCCCAAAGATATACTAGTTCCGTGAGATTACATTATACAACCCGTTAAGTCCTACGTGATCTTACATCACGCGGGCCCTTATATTAGTGGAGTAATACACTAGAGGCAAGCATATGGTTCACTAAGGACGATGCATGTGAATTCTTTTTGGGAGAGAGAGTGAAATTGTGTGTACATGCCCCCGCATGATATGTTTCGGTAGTTCATGTGAGTAAAAGAGGGGGAAATTTCTCTGTGATGTGAGGGCACATGCTTGACCTAAAGAATGAAATTCGTCGGATATCTTGGTCAGCTAATTTGCATGAGTTTGCCGATATCGAGAGTCGATTCTTGATGTCAGGAGGTCTTTGATATGTTAAACGTCATTGTAATGGATGGGGATATTACAAGAAGTGCTGATGATTTTTTAAGTGTAAATAATCGCATAACCATTGTTCGGATTGTCGAGCCAAAGTAGCCATGATTGGGTGTCAATTGCATAAGGTGTAAGATTATTGTTCGAGGACGAACAAGATTTTAAGTGTGGGGTAGGTGATCCTGGCATATTTATATGCCCAAGTGATACTCAAAATGATCGTTTTTGCTCATTTATCCAACAATGTTTGTACATTCTTTGCAAATTGTAGGAAAGGTGAATTTATACTAACAAACATGATTAGCATTGTTTTGCAGGAAAACGTACTTTTGGCGGAAGCAGATGCATGTTGGAGGAATCGGAGATGACTCGGGAGCGAGCAAGGTAATTGGCCAAAGGAAAGCAAGAAATAAAGAGGCTCCGCGATGGAGCCATTTCACGCCGCTATCGGTGATGCATTCTTTCCGGGAGATTTAATTTCAAGGATTTGGTGAGAGGGTCCGCAATCGTGTCGTGGCACGTTGGACCTAATTATATGGAACTTGACATTCCAGTAAGGGTACGCATTTGTGCCGTGTCACATTGGTCAAGCTCCGCGTTGCATGGCGTGCCACGTTGGGGACAATTACCTAGACGTCCAAATTCCGAGAGCCCGCGTTTGCACCGTGTCACGGAGGAAGTGTTCGCATGCACTCCGTGACACGTTGCTTGTTATTCCGGGAAAAATTCTCACCGCATAAATAGAACACTTAGGTTCATTTTTAATTATTCTCGACTTGAGGAGCAAGAACGCAGTGGTTATAGGCAGCTTGAGAGGACAAAATTCTTAAAGTTTCTCTCCATCCCTTTCTCTCCTTTCTTTCAATTGTTTGTGTATGATTTATACTCATTTAACGATGTTTAATCCACAAATGAGTGGCTAATTTCAATTCCAAAATTTTAAAACCTAAAAGACATAAAAATAGTAAAAAAATTATCATAATTATTTTTTTAATCTTTTCTTCAATGGTTGTTCTATTAATTCTTGTTCTTACTGCATTAATGTTTGGCCATGTTAATGTATATCTAAAAGTCCGATTTCACTCGAGAGAGCACGAAACTGGAAAGTTGTGAATTAAGAGGATCTGATCTTGTCTTAGTTTGGAAAAATTGAGAATTGATTTACCTTCAGATAGAAATATACCCGGGAAAGTCGTATTAGTCAAGTGTGGAATCGATATTGTATGGCTAGAACATGAATTTCTTCTTATCACAGAAATGTAGGTGGAAGGTCTACAGATTTTAAGTTGGGTTAAATACTTAATCCATAGGCATAAGTTCCGACTAGCAACCGGAGAAAAGATAACCCACTCAGACGATAATTAATTTCTTGATATGTTCGTTAGCCTCACATGCTCACATTCAGATTTCGTACTCACTTGTATATTATTTTAAGCCTTAGTATAAAATTAGATAACAAAATATAAAAACTTTTCTTTACATTGTTGTCTGCATATTTGGAGTAACAGTAAATTGACACTTGAGTAGATTTGCCCCGTAGTCCACCAGGGATCGATATACTCTGGCTTACTTTTAGCCACTTAATACTTGTTCGACCACGTGCACTTGTTGTAGTCATCCATAATAGCCGAACACTCTCTACTAGCCTTAACTTGAACATCAAAGTGAATTTAATTGGTAAAGTCGCGAAGGTAAACGAGGAATTTATTTATTTGGCTTTCTTCTTCTCCGTCAGCTTGAAATGGCTGAAATAACATTGAATCAAAGGGGAGGGACTTATATACCTGAGGTGGTGGACAGGGGTCCGTGGCACGGATCTTGTCATTCCAACTTACGGGCATTCCACAGAGCCTATCGTGGAGGGCATGGTCCGTGCCATACTACCCCTTCGGCGCCTAGCCCGGCCTCCTCCTCCCGTGCGATCCCGACTCCGCGCCGTCCTACCTTTTCCCGCCCCTTCCTCGTACGTATTATATTCTACAACTCTAACCAACGTACGAATAGGCTGTCTAAACATTGATAATTACGGGGTGTAACATCCTCCTTGAAACATTCGTCCTCGAATGTCTTCCTTTAGCTTATAGGCATCTTAACTTTATAAGTAGCTTACTATTCTGAAAAATTTCGCAAGAGTTTCCGTAATGACTATCCAAAAATCCCGAAACACGGAAAAGTGCAAGATGTGCACTTCATATAATACTATCACAACTATTTCACAATAAGGCTAGAGTCAATCGAAAGCAAAATATATAACAAAAAAATCATGAAACTGTGATCGAATCAATAACTTACTAATCGTATAGTTCGGACTATGTCTTGAACAAATTAGGTATCTCGGATTTCATGTCGTCTTCAACTTGCCAAGTCATTTCCTCTCTATTCTTATTTATCCATATTACTTTAATAGAGGCAATATCTTTAGTCCTTAACCTTGAGCCTGCCGATCTAATATAGCTACCGGAACCTCTTCATAGGCTAATTTCGACTTGGACATCCTCAACTCGGCAAAACTCTGATCATCCCCTATGCACTTCCATAGCATTGACATATGGAAGACCTGATGGAACGGATTCTAATTTGAAGGCAAGTTTAGCTCGTATTCCACCTCGGCCTGTCTTCTAGAGTATTTGATATGGCCCAATAAACCTCGGCGAAGCTTGCCCTTTTTCCAAACCTCATTACGCCCTTCATTGGCGAGATTTTTAGAAATACTAGTCACTTACCCTGAACACGATGTTTCTATGCCGCATATCGGGCCGTAAGATTCCTCGGCGGCTTCCGAGATGTCGCCAGACATTCTCTCGATGCTTTACTTTCTTCTCGACTTGTGAAAAATATCTGGCCCAATCAATCCCTAAGCCCTACCTCAAACCAACCAATCGGGGATTTGCACTTCTTCTATATAAAGCTTCATAAGGTGCTATTTGGATTGTGCATTTCTTTCTTGCGCATCCATCTCAAGATGGAAGGCGATACTCAAATTAACCTGTGTCCCCAGACCTTCGAAGGATTGCCAAAATTTTGCTGTGAACTGTGCCCCTCTGTCAGAAATGATTGATAATGAACACCATGCAATCGTACTCATTTTATATACAATTTAGCATAGTCCTCGACCGAAAGCAAGTAGCCCGATCTGGCAGAAGGCGCTGACTTTGTCAACCTATTAATGATGATCCAGATAGAATCAAATTTACCTAGTACGAGTTAACTCTGTCACAAAGTCCATATTAATCGCCTCCCATTTCCATATATAGGCACTCGCTTATTTTTTGTGTCAATCCACTGGCTTTTTGATGTTCATCCTTCCTCACTTGCCGGCGCTTAGGACATTTTGCCACAAATTTTTTCTACCTCCTTTTCATCCCCGGCCACCAATAAATTTCTTTTATATCATGGTACATCTTCATTAAACCTGAATGAAGAGAATATCGGAATAATGTACCTCACTCATAATCGCCGCGAATCCTTGCCGTATCCGACACAAAGGTGACCCTTATATCACAAAACTCCGTCTCCAGTTACCCCGAGATCTGCTACTCGCTGAGCTTACTCCTGAGTTGAACTAGGTTAGATCTTCATACTACCGCTCTTTCACTTCTACAACCAATGATGACACCGTAGTATTCTGGATCACCCCACTATCTTCTAAATCTACTATACCTGATGGCCGATTAGCTAACCGATGTAATTCTCCGCCAGTTCCCATCGTTTCCAGCCTTTTAAGTATGCTAAACTCCCCCATAGATTTACGACTGAGGGCATCTGCCGCAACATTGGTTTTTCTGGATGATACAAAATATTTACATCATAGTTCTTCAATAATTTCTAACCAGCCGGGAAGCATGTCGCTACACCACCTCTTTATGTGAAGATATACCGAGGCTCGTTTGGTCGCTGAAAATATCTACATGAACGCCGTACAGATAGCTCTCCATATTTTTAAGGCATGGATGACCGCGGCTAATTCCAGGTCATGGGCGGGGTAGTCCATCTCATGTTTCCTCGCCTTCCCGGAAGCGTAAGCAATTACTTTTGGCCATATGTTGCATCGTAACACATCCTAACCCGACACCTAAAGCATCACAATACACTCGCATACCCTTCTGATCTATCTGGTAAAGCTAATACGGGTGCTTCAAACTCCTGGTCAGTTGTGGTTAGCCTATTTTTCAGCTCCTGAAACTCTGTTCACATGCTTATCTGGTGAAATTTGGCGGCTTTCAGGCTAACTTGGTCAAGGGTGCCGACAGCTTGAAAAACCCCCTACAAACCTCCTATAGTAACTGGTTAATCCCAAGAAACCACGTACCTCGGTTGGAGTTGTCGGCCTAGGCGATTTTTTTACCGCCTCAATCTTTGGGAATCTACCTGATACCAGCTTATGACACAACATGACCTAGAAAGCCACTAAATTTAGCCAAAACTCACACTTGGAAAATTTTTCATATAACCGACGACTCTCGAGAATCAGGAGCATTGTCCATAAATGATCCTGATGTTCTTCTTCTGAGTGGAAATACACCATAATATCATCAATAAATGCTATCACAACAGGTCCACATACGATCGAAAGATAATCGTTCATCAAGCCCGTGAACATCGGCCGAGCATTCACAACCCGGGTAAGCATATGACTAGAAATTCAAAGTGGTCATATTTGATCCTCAAAGCAGCTTTGGTATATCTTTTCTCCCGAACTCGAATCTGATGATACCCATATCTTAAAGCAATCTTGGAAAAACACTTCGCCCTCAGAATCGATAAAAAGTCATCTATTCTGGGAAGCTGGTACTTATTTTTGATAGTAACTTTATTCACTCGCCGATACTCTATACACATGCGGAGGGAGCCATCTTTCTTTCTCACAAATAAAACCGGCGCATCCCACAATGAAGTACTCAGCTTGATAAAGCCCTTATCTAGCAAATCTTTCAATCGCTTCCTTTAATTTCAAAGCTCTACAGAGCCATCAGTATGGAGAAATAGATATAGGTTGTGTACCCGGTAATAAGTCAATTGCAAAGTCAATTTCCTGTTCTAGGGAATACTAACAAGTTCATCTAGGAAAACATTTGGAAATTCATTGACCACTGGAATAGACTGAAGAGTCGGAGATTCTACTTTGACATCCCGAACCCTAACAATATGATAAATACATCCATTTGCTATCAATTTTCCTTACCTCGAAGATAGGAAATAAAACCTACCTTTCTGGGCGTAGCCGCACTACCTTTCCACTCCCATACTGCCTCCCTAGGAAAGTGGAATCAGACATCTTCTGTTCAGCATTCTATATTTGCATAACATGGAGCATTAATCCTTAATTCATAATTGTGAACACTGGGAAACTAATCATCTCTAATTCTACCAAATCTCGGCTAAAGTCCGGCGACCAACGATCTCTACTATGCACCCTGTGGACCTTCTTAGATATAATGGATTCACAGACGGGGGTAGACACTGTAAAAGGTCACGAACCAATTCCGCGGTGATAATAAACTTTCGAGCCACTAACAAGTGTAACATACATAGGCACTGGTCTATCAAAGCATATACGGAATGACAGATGACGTCCAAAGATACCGTCACAACATCTCGACGATGACTCACTCCCGTTGCCCCGATAAAGCATATATGTGATCTGGACCGGCATGTGAACCGGAGGCCCCCGATCTTCTCGGCCTCTACCGGTTGAAGCCGAGGATCTCGTGCTCTACTAAAGGGGCCGGGGAACATGACCTCACTAAGGATCTATCCCTGGCTTCATCCCGACGCCCTGACATCTAGCCGTACAGTCCCTCATCCGATGATCCTCTTGTCAAAATGCATAACATGCCGGTGGAACCATACTCTATATGCCTCAAAAATGACTTTTCCGCCGCAAATAGGAAAGGTGTGTGCCAAGACGCCCGCTATGCCGACTTTGCCGCGTGATCCTCGCTGATCGTGAGCTCGCCGGCCCTAGCCGTCTCGACGACCAAACCTACTCCCCTACCGTTGTTGTAAGGGGGTCTGGGTTTCGTCTGAGCAATCATGGTCTCGGATCCACCCCGAACCTGTCTCGCATATCATCAGTCTATTCCTCGCGCGCCGCTCCCGACTTGCCCCTCTATATCCCTCACTACCGTCGCATCCCCTCAATATTCGGGAAAACACCGAACACGATCAATATCCATGTCCTCTCGCAAGGTAGTTGTGATACAGGTCTCCACCTATTCTTAAGACCATCCCCATAATGAACCGGCACCGCTAGCATAGTATCTTCATAAAGGCCGTGTGCATATCGGGCTAAGAAATCAAATCTCATAGCATATTCTCGAACATTCATCGAACCCTACTCCAAATGCAAAAATTGATCTACCCTGGCTTGGCTGATCTCCTGTGGCACACGATCTAAAAGGCCTCTCTGAGAAACCGGCCAAGTCGAGGGGGAATATCTCGCCGGCACTTTCCCAACTTTCATACCATAGCACCGCAACAGTTCCGCAACCTAATACGACTAATTCCACCGATTCGTAGGGGTGGCATGCATTACCCTGAAAATTACATAACTGTAAAAAATCCCGAGGGTCCTCCTCCCGATCTGGGTCCCGTGAATTAAGTGGGGACTTAGTGCAAGGAACTCACGGACCTCGAGCTACCAGGCCCTCCTAAGGGTTCTGCAACTACCGGCAACTACGGGCCGGTATCAGGCGGCTATCATCTCGGATAACATAACAGCACTCCTAACCTCCCGATCGGACGGGTATTGGCATCGGGTACGCCGGAGGGTGCCGACATATTTGCCGCCCTCCAGCAGCTCTTGGCATGGTGGAGAATGTCGGGAGATCAAGGATGAAACCTCCCTATCACCCTCGCATCGGGTCGTCTTCTCCTGACCGGGCACCTTCAGTGCCCCTCCTATTACCACGTCCAATTCCTTTCAGCTACCATGATCCTGGTCAGGTCTAACATTTTTTTTGTAAAAAGGAAGCAAAATAGAATAAACTTAGGACCCATCTCTACTGCCAAAGACAAATTTCTCTATAGCATGACTTGAAGAGGAAAGAGAGTAAACTATTCTAACATGCCTCACAAATTCTCCTTCCTATAGTATGTGGTGCAATAACATATCCATAGATAAGACTCTACTTAGCGCGGCTTGCCGACTCACTGGGTTACGACCTTCTATTAAACTAAGTTTGTCACGCCCCACCATGAGGCATGACTCCGGCGCCTAGTGCCCTATTGGGATTTTGAACTTGACTTAATTCAGGGGCTTGTGGCACCGTGCAGGCTTACTTCCCAAATCAAGAAAACAATGGGCTATATCTCGGTTATAAATACAACCTCCGGCCGACAAGCACTATAGCTACCATAAAGGAAAACATATAATTAGAAACTGTGCAACAATAGGGAATCCTATGCGGGCCGACAAGACCACCATGATGTCTAGTTATGACTGAAAGGTAAATCCAGCACGAACGAAGCTAAGGGCCTATATAGTCATTAACTAAGTCACCTAAACAAGGCCCCACATAGCCAAATATGTAAACTAATGCACATATGGGCCCCACACTCAATAAAATTCCAACTACAAGGGAAATAGAAACAATATGTGCCTCAGAGTACAGGATGGTCGGGACCTACCCATAAACTATATTGTAAAAGAACAACTTATCTATCTACAAGCTTCTAAGAAAGGAGCCGACTCTTCTGCTAATTCTGGCCGGAAGCTAAGAGGGAAGGCGTTCTCATCTATCAAGCATCACATGGTAATGTAGCGGCTCCTGACAGGGGCGCGCACACATGTATCTATATAAGGCAATAACTAAATGACGAATATAAAAGATAGAACTGTAAAAGGATCAAAAAGAGATAGGAGTCATACCTCGAGTAGCTGGATTTTGGCTATCTAGTCTATCAATAGCCAAAGCAAATATGAACCTTACCTAGGCCCTATGTCGGGAAGGGTGAAACCAACACGCCGTAACAACCCAACGAGGCCCCCATAAGCTCCTAGTGAGTACATGAATCTATATGCCTTGTCTAGGTGATAATGGGTCAATCGGGTAATCATAGCCCTACCAGCCCCCCTAAGTCCAGAATCGAGCCACTCGCCGCCCCCGATCGTAGCTATGTTGGAGTCCGGGACTCTCGATATCTTCACCCCGGCACCGTGCTTGCTCGTGTGTGGTACTGATGACTGACGTATATATAATAGTCAAGCCATGGAATGGACTATATGAGGACCCTCGGGGACCCCATCTTTTTCCTCGTGACGGCATGCCGCTCTTGAGCGACGGCTATCTCGCTTCGGCGGGCACGATGGGCGCCTAATAACCCGAGGTTGGTCATGGAGGGCTATATAGGCAAAATAAATCCCAAACAAATGTAGAATACTATTCTCTACTAATAACAACAACTATTCATGATTAACGATTTCGATTCTCTTATTAGGATTTTAGACTCGAGTTGTAATGTCAGAGAACTAACTTGCCAAAAGAATTTGCCTTAAAATGGCCTCACCGCTACTTCCGATTAGCCGACAAGTTCCACCATATTTGGCCACTCTTCCCAACTCAAAGCATGTTATCGGTACAATAGGTCAAGCTAATAATTAAATTTGGCGTAAAGGAAAACCTTATATAAATATTAACCATATTTCAACTTAATGGAACACGGTCAAAACTCAATATTTCTCAAAGGTCTAGAAGGGAGAAATGATTACTTCAAAGCTTGTGATCGTATAGAAGTTAGTTTGGTGAAATCTCCCGACGGAAGCCTGTCTCGACGGACACGCATTCGCCCACATCAAGGAAAATTACTCGTAGTGATGTTTCTACAAATTTTAACTTCAATACCCAAAGTTAATTTGAATTTGGGCAAGAGCCGTAGCATAAACGGAGGAAATTTATTTGATTTCGCGTGGTTTATCTCTCTTCTTTGGTCGCTGGAAATTTAAGGAAATAACATTGAATCAAAAGGAGGGACTTATGTAAGTGTGATGCCCAAATTTGGGAGGCGATCTGGAACCTGGTGCCCTACTAGGACTCGGACTACCGAATTAACCGAGCCTAAGCATTTCTAGTGCAAGGCTGGCTCTAACTCTCAAATCAAAAATGACGTGGCTATATGGTGGTCAGGCATGCCCCTACGACAAGGACTATAGCCACCGTTGGAAAGTAATGTTTCCAACTTAAACAACTTAATATAAGGAGTCCTATGCGAAGGCATAAGGACACTATGATATCTAGTTATAGCTGAGAAATGAAATCAAGTACTAAACTAATCTATGACCGTCAAGGTCACCAACTAACAAATTCCAACAAGCCCCACACGGCCATCAAATAGAATTCGAAACATTAAATGGCCCCACACGGCCGATACATCTACCACAGGAATATAATAAATCTGCGCTCTAGGAGTAATATGATGGTCGACAGTGGCCCCCGCCTACCCATACCGGCATAAGCAACATAAAGTAAAACCTCGTCACCCAAGATTCGGAAGAAAGGACCTCGGCGTCCCGTACTCACTCCACCGAAACTACGAGGGATATGTTCCTCGCTTATCCGCACTGGCAGTAAGTAATGCAGTCAGCCCTGGAAGGCGTCAGTACAATATGTACTGGGTGTGTAAAGCAATAACCGTAAATATCTCGAAGGCAAATAATAAAGCTACAAGAACTAAAGTAATAGAAATAGACTCAAACCGATTGAAATAAGGGGACCAGAATAACTCAACTATTCTCGGAAAAGAGTAGGAGTCGCACTGACAACGTGGCATCCTACTGTCTATCTAACCATAACTAAAATAACATGACATAACATAACACAACATAAACCTTACCTAGCCTCCATAAGCCGTAGAAGGCAATCATCACAACGACACTCTACCCGTGCTCATACCACATCACCTAGCAACTATAAGCAACCCGCCGATCCCCTGGGTATGCAACTTGGGCTCGTTGGGCCCCTACTGCACTGTACCTGCAGTCCGGAGGACTCCTATAAATAACACCCCGCACAAGCGCTGACGGGGGTGTATAAAATCCACCAATTGAAAATATGGGAAAATCGGCATCCCATCTTTGTCCCAGCGGACGACATGCCACTACGTAGAGCAATGTATCCTCACCGGGCGACGAGTCGATATAGTTATTAACCTTAGGGCGGTCATGGAAGCTAGGTAATCTAGCCCAAAACAATACAATCAAGTCTCAACTGATAGCAATGACTGCATATATAATACATATTGAATCTGCAATAATAATATAATCTCTCGATATGCTCTACTCTGGGAGTCATACTGGATTACTATGCCGGAGAACCGACAAATAAATCTATCTATATAGAGAGCTGCATCTCGGCCTTCTCGGGGCCTCATACTGATGCTACTCGCATCTGGCATAATCTGGGAGTGACTGTTTGCACACCATGTGCACGTATTTAATCTGAGGATCCTGATAGTGACTAGTGATCTCTACAACTGGGCTGAATAGAGTGAGGCTTGAAGGTTCAACAATGCTCAATGTCCTACTCTCGGTAATCTGTAGGTCAAGCATAACTGTGAGGTTACAGACAGCTAACTACTTTATTCTTCTAATTAAACAACTATAGAGCTGGGCTTATCGAATTTATAACAGGCGAGATCGGTCCCCTCGGTCTCCATAGAGCTTACCGATCCCCCTTCCCACCTAGGTAAACATTGTACTAGCGTGAGTACTACCGACTCATTAGGCCTCGTCTCGAATCCTCTCGCATCTATATTGCCTGGGAAATTTTCGCGTTATGGCCACTTATAAGGACGAGTCCTCTCCTAGGACTCAGACCAATACCTTACGAGAAACTGCTAGGTACTAACCCATCACCGGCTACCGATGTGATCCTCCCTTGGGGTACCCAGCGCTTATCTAACTGGGACGATCGATGGCTTGGCCGGGTGTCCTACATGATAATTGTTAGCTGACTAAGATCAACGATAAGGTCGAAAGGACGATGTACGATCAGTCAACACACCGAGAGAATCCTCGGGTGTTAAGTAACTCGAATATTCTATTTTGTCTCTATTTCTCTGGGTTCTCCGAACGTGTGATAACGTTAGATGGCCTCTAGGGATACTTTCCTTACAATACAAGCGACAATTGGTCATTCGACCGCCTCATCGGCAAGGCCCATATCGTCTAACCATATGATTCAGACTACTAACCTACGAGCTCAAGTTCGGTTTGGCAACAACATATAAGTCTACCATCACAATAAACTAAGAACTAAAAGAGTTTTTATAGTGTCATACGTGAATCACCTTTTAACCTCAAGCCCTTTTAGCGAGGGTCCCAAAGTATGATCTCGTATACACTTCCTAAGAAACCTAACCAAAATCTGTGTAACTGTAATCCCTATTAGCAGTGACTTGCAATATATATAATATTTTTGTATGTATAGCAAAAACTACATGTGATACATACCTGGATATGATAATAATTTCGACATGCTTTATTGAGCTTCACACTCGAACGTATATAATATTTTCGAAATACTTTACCGAGATTCATGTTGTTTTACTATACTAGAGAAGCTAACTTGCCGAAAGAGACCGCCTTTACATACCTCGACCGTCGGCTTTCTGACACTGGCGTAGCTTGGCTAGTAATTCAACTATTATCCCCAACCGTAATCATATTCACACGAAGTAATAGTATTAACTTCATTATTATACTGGAGAAAAATAAAACTATATATATAACTTACTGACTATTCTTCGAATTATCGAAGAACGGTCGAAACTCGTAATTTCTCGAAGTCTAGAAGGGAGAAATACTCAACTTTAAGCTCCGGGAGTGTATTAACACTAGTTTGGAGCAATTGCAATCACTTTGACTCTTTGGGTCGATGCTTCGCCGGGCGAATTCTCACTCAAACTAACTCCGTAGGAATGCTCCTCGAGCTTTATACTTCGTACCCGGTTAATTTGAGTTTTGACTAAAAGTTGACGCGTAATCGGGATGAATGATTATATAACTTCTGCTTTCCCTGATTTTTCAAGGTTTTAAGTGGAAATAAAATGAAAAGTGGAAAAAACTAAGTGCAGCAAATTTTATATACTTGAAGCCGCTCATAGCAACGCGGGCACGCTGTCCATCGCGTGCCACAATTTGGCTATGTGCCATGTTGGCCATCGCGGAGGAGGTGCCTCCATGCCACATTGCCACCCCTGGGCAGCACGATTCGGCCTCCTCTTGCAAAAAATCTTACTTGGCACCCGTTCGGCCTTTTCGAGTGCTTTCCTCGCACGTATGGCATTCTAAAACTCCCAACCAGCATATGTGAATAGGCAAACTAAGTGTTAGAAACCTACGGGGTGTAACAATACTTGAGGCGGTGGATAGTGCTATGTGGCACGTGACCCTATCGCGCAAACTTACTGGGCGTGCCAATGGGGCCCATCGCGGAGGGCATAGTTCATGCCACGCCTCTGTGGTACTGCTGGCCTCTCCTCCCTCAAATTCCTTACCCGTGTCACCCAACTTTCCCCTGCCCTTCCTCATGCGTATTATATTCTAAAACTCTTAACCAAACGTACGAATAGGCCGTTTCAACATTAGATACTTAATGGGTGTAACAAAAACCTCTAAAACATAGGACAAGCCGATGGAACAAGGCCCCAACTAGCCTGTTAAGTCTATAACCGAAAATACATAAAAGGGAAATAAGCCAAAAACTAATGTCCACAGGCAGATGAGGTTCACCAAGAGCTAGAGTTGAACTGGAGAAAGAATGAGGCTAAAGACGGGGCTAAGACAACTACTCAAACCTATATCATGAGACGATATATCAAGAAAGTATGTCATCAATACTTTTAATGTATTGAGCTTGTAGGATAAGTAAAACATTGGCAAAAATGATATTTTGAAATCCCGAGTATAAGATAAGCTAAAACAAGAGTTTCTCTATTATAAAGTGAGTATAATATCAAGATTTTCAGCAGAATCATAAAGTTGGGCATGACTCAAATTATAGGTGTCTCATAAAGTATATAGTGAGCCAAAATATCATAAGTCATAATATCATAAAGTATTAACATGAACATGTATAGAAATATCATGAAATAGTGGGAGATTCTATAACCTATTATTACTCCAAGTAAGCATACATAGAGTCCAACTTGTAACCCTATCTGGGAGGTGTGTTCGTACCTTCTCAAGGGCATGAACAATGAAGGCGTGATATCACTAGTGGGGTCCATTCAAGAATGGGAGACACTTCCAAGGAGGACACCATTATGACAGGCACATAGTTCTCGAGATCTACTGTTAAATGCTACTCCCAAAACATAAATAGTGCTCATATTATAATCATGAAATATACTTTGTTTTGCATGAGATACTCAACAATCATGAAATTTATGCCTCTTATAACATACGTGAACTAGTCATGAAAATAATAGTCGAGAAATTAGTCATGATACATAAGCTTGATATTCATGAAATCTATACATATTTGAGCAAAATCATGCTATCTTTAAAATAAAAAATCATGAGAGCTTTTCATAGAAATCATGTAATTACAATCATAAAACATAAATATACTCATGATAAGATCGATTTTATAAGAGATCATGGAGTTTTTCATTAGAGTGCCCTAATCCTAGAAATTCATAAAAATCATAGTTGGAGACTTGAAAGAATTTAAATCATAATTGATCTTGCAATCGAGAATGAGAGTGGAATAAATCCCTCATTCATGACCCCACATACTCCATGCAGTATAATTCTTTCTAAGATTCTGAGACCAAAGAACTTGAGAAGAAGAAGAACCCCATCATCAGATCCTTGAGAGGTTTGATCTCCAATATACGGTGTTTGAAAAGAATGGAGGGTTTAGGCTAAGTATAATCCTTAAATACTCCTTAAGGAAACCCAAAACAACTGGTTTTAGGATTTAAAAGCATAGGAAGTTACAAAATACTGTTAGAAGCTCATATTTAGAAAATCTGCCCAACAAAGGACTACGAACCAACCTACGGTCCGTGGGTCCTTACCACGAATTGCATCGAGTCTCACGGTTTTTAGTCCTACCTTGCTCATTTTCTGAACTTCCTACCACGGTTACTCACCATGATCCATACCACCTAACACAGATCATACTATGGATCGTGGTTTCTCAAAATCACTGGAGTACCTTCTCTGAATCCCTTCCCACGACTCCTCAGTATGGATTGTACAATCTTGGTACGAGTCGTGGGATTCTGTCTCGCCGGGTTTCTTCACCAATTTTTTTGTTTTTTCTCGACCTCATATCACAACTCTTGATACGACTATCCCATCATACCACTAGTCGTACTGAGAGTCATACTGGGTGGAAATTTTTAGTTTTTTCGAATGATTCATACTCCATATCTGGGGTTTCATTTTAGAGACTTTTAGGCCGTTACATTATCTTCCCCTTGGAAACAATTGTTCCTCGGCCGGAGACCGGTAAAGCTAAAAAGATAGGGAAAGGAGTTGCAATCCCAAAACCGAAAGTTATAGACTGAACATTGATGGAGTGACTGACTACGAACTGAGGCATGACTGAACTGAATTCATAACGGTATGTACATGCTAAAACATGATAGTAAATGAGACATGAAACTGAATATAATACTAAGGGAGGAAACTAGTACCTCATGCTCGAACCGAGCCGGAAAGGAAGAGCTGAGGGTACTTCTGGCCATCATATCTGCTTTGGCTTCCCAAGCAGTTTTTCTAAAAGGTGATTTCTCTAATTTCACTAAAGAGATCTCTTTGTTTCTCAACTTTCTGACCCCAGCGGTCAAGAATATCAACCGGAACTCTCATAAGTGAGGCTATCCTTCACACAAATATTTTCTACATGCAAAGCTAGTGCTAGACGCTGCAATGGCTTCTTCAACAATGGCATATGGAAAATTGGATGCAATGATGCAACTCTATGGGCAACTCCAACTCATAAGCCACAGTGCCAACACGCCTAGAATCCTATAAGGTCCAACCTTTTTGGGAATGAGTTTTCCTTTTAACAAAATCTCATCACCCCTTCATGGATGACACCTTTAACCCTATCATCAACTCTAAACTCAGATCTTCTCTGCACATTAGCATGGGATTTCTGATGACTTTGTGTTTTTCTCAGCTCTCTGATAAGCTTAACCTTATCCATAGCCTCATGAACTTAATCGAGCCCTATCAGCATAGACCTCACCTACATCAAACCATCTAATAGTTGACCTACATCTCCGCCCCATAAAGAGTCTCTCAAATGGAGTCATCCGACCGGGCCGAGAGTGATAATTGTTATTATAGGAAAACTCGATGAGAAGCAAGTGATCATCCCAACTACCCTTGAAATCAATCACGCAACCTCTCAACATGTCCTCCAGAGTCTGAATGGTCAACTCGGCCTAACCAATTCTCTCGCGGTGAAAAGTTGTGCTAAGCTGACTTTAGTACCTGCCTTTCGAATGACTTCCAAAACTTTAAAGTGAACTAAGTACTCCTACTGTAAATGATGGATGGAGGATCTCCCATGAAACCCGAGTAAATCCCTAATGTAAAGTCTAGCATAGTCCTCGACTGAATCTATAGTCTTAACTGGCAGAAAATATGTCGACTTAATCATCTGATCCACAATCACCCATATAGAATCATGTTACTAGAGCATACGAGGCAAAACCTATGATGAAGTCCATATTTATCTCTTCCCATCAAATATGAACACCGATATCCTCGTAACATACCTCTAAGGCTCTAATGCTCAACTTTCACCCAATGGCAATTTGGACACTAGCCACAAATTTTGCAAGGTCGTATTTCTTCATTCCATTCCACCAATAGACTTCCCGTTGGTCGTGGTACATCTTGGTGGCACTCGGATGGATAGTGTATTGAGAGCCGTGGAGCCTCTTTCAACATCCGCTCTCTTAAGTCAACCACCTCCTTCGAGCACATAATCGGCTTTTTATATCAAAGTACATCATCTCCCCCTTGGGAGAAAACCTCCACCTTCTAAGTTTGGACTACTTACTTTAACATGACCAAGATAGGATCCTCATCCTTCCTGCCTTAACTTCGACACCACGAAGATTCCTACCTATTCCTTCAATAATGACACCACCATCTCGTTGAATTGGTAAGGCGAACCTCCAAGCGAGCAAGCCTATGAACATCCCTTGCCAACCTCTTCTTCTCATCTTCCACATGATCTACACTCCGTAGACAACCCGCTAAGAGCATCATACATTACATTGGCCTTCTGATGATAAAGAAAACTCATGTCATAATCCTGAAGAAGCCCCAGCTTATCTCCATTGGCCTAAATTAGGTCTTTTAAGTAAACACACACTAAAGGCTCTTGTGATCCATCAACACATCAACATGCACCCCATATAAATAGATTCTTAAAATCCTATGGCAAAAACCACTACTGCTAACTTAGGGTCATGCGTTGGGTAATTCTTCTCATGAGTCTTAAACTATCTCGGAGAGGCATAAGCAATGACTCCTTCCATGCTTCATTAACACATACCCTAGGCCAACCCGAGGCATCATAATACACTACAAATCCATTTGTGCCCTCCGGCTAGGTTAAAACTACAGCTGAATTGAGTTGAGTGTTCCAACTCAAAAACTCTTCTCACACTGAAGCCGGATCCACTTAAACTTGACCTTCTTCTAAGTTAACTTGGCCAAAGGTGAGGAAATGGATTAAAACCCTTCCACAAAGCCTATGTATACAAACTATGCCCAAGAAAGCTTCTAATATCTGTGATGAGTGATAGGTCTAGGCTAGTTTTTCATAACCTTTATCTTTTGAGAGTCTAATTGCACACTCACCAGACACCACATGACCAAGGAGCGCCGCTGATCAGCCAACACTCACACTTGCAAAACTTAGCAATCGCTGATTCGGCCCTTAAAAATCTACAACACAATCTTAAAACGAGCAAAGATGCTCCTCTTTACCTGGAGAGTACATAAGCATATCATCTATAAAGACAATGGAGAACATATCCAAATATTTCTTGAATATCTCGATTCACAAATCCATAAAAGTTAAAGAGCATTCATTAGTCCAAAAGACATAACCATAAATACTGATCCTAAAGGCTATCTTCGGAATGCTCAATTTTCTAAAATCCGAGTTGATGATAGCCGTCGTGAGGTCTATCTTTGAAAATCAACTAGCACCCCGAAGCTTCTCAAACAACTCATCAATCCCGGGAAGGGGATCCTTATTCTTGATTGTAACCTTGTTCAATTGGTGATAATCAATACACATCCCGAGATAACCATCTTTCTTTCTCACAAAATGACTCGGAGCATCCCACGGGGACTTACTAGGTGTGATGAAACCCTTATCTAAGGGTCCTTCACCTGCCCTCAACTCCTCTTCACCCACTCGGGCCATGTAAGGAGGAATGGATAAATGGGTCGGGTGGTATTAGAAGGAGATAGTCTACACCTAAAGTCAACTCCCGCCAAGAGGGACTCCCGCATCATCCGGGAATACCTCCCAATACTCACAAACCATAGGGACTAACCGAAGAGTCGGGGTCTCAAACGTAGAATCCTTAACCCAAACTAAATGGTTTACGCAACTCTGAAGATCATTTTTCTAGCCTAGGTAGAGAGCCAAAGCGACATGCAGGCACTCGGCAGAAACATTTTCCACTCTAGAACTGGTTCACGAAATCAAAGCTCTACGCTCAGGTTCTACAATTAATCGGATAATATCAAGAATACAACCAATCAATGCCTAATATGGACATCAAAGTCGTAATAAGGGCCTAAACTCTCTACTAAGTCGGCCGAGGTGACTTTCTCAAAATCAACAAGGAAATTTCGTATCCTCCGTGTATAAGACCGACTCACCAATAGGAGTAGAGATTGAGAAGGTTCTTATAGGATTTTGGGATTGACACCAAATTATAGCAACATAGGAGGCACAAAGGATAAGGTGGCATATGGATCTAGCAACGTATGTAAACACGTAAGATGGAAAGCTCGTAACATAAATGGAACCGCACTGTGGACTTTCCTTTTCTTCTAGTGTGACAAAGAGCATAGAAGCGTGTTCTAGCACTGTTCACCACCTCGCACCAGATGACGCGCCATCGGGACGGGCAGCCGAGCGCTAAAGAAGTAGCTGGGGCACGACCTCTACCGTCACGTTGTCTGGCTGAAGGACAATTCTTGAATCTGTGGTTCTACCTTAATATACCCAAAACAAGCATTCCTTCCAATCAAACACTTTCCTAGGTGGTTCCTACCACACCTCCTACAAGCTAGGAAAGCATGCACTCGACATGTTCCCCCTCAATTTAGAGCCTGATGCTTACTCTGATCAATCCCAGGCCTGGATGGAACACTTGATGATGATGGAATTGGGGCTGACGACCTCTAATGCGACTGTGAGTGATGTCCACCGCCTTTCCTCTACCGGGAATACTCAAAGTTCCCTATCCTAGCCCTCGGGTTCACTCTCTTCCTTCAACTTCTCCTCAACTATCTCGGGCAAGGATCATAAGTTGGAGAGATATCCATGTCGCTGATAGTAGAAGTCCTGCACTCCTTTACCAGAGAATCTAAAACCCCGACACAAACTTTTCTCATGCGAGCTCATGGCTCGGCCAAACATCTCCAGTGACACTTGGACAACTAGGTTACTTCAAGGCATACTATTGAACCATCATTTTATTTTGCTACAACTTGATGAATTCTGCTGCCTTTGCTTCCTCAATTCCCAGGGAAAGAATCTATCCAAGAAAGCTATCATGAACTCATCCTGCATTCCACAGAACGCCTCCACATACGATCATTCTCCACTACCGGGAATCCATACGTGAGCTACCCCATTTATCTAATAGGAGGCCAAATCTACACTCTCCAATCCTGAAACCCCCATAATCTAGGTAATCTTCTGGATATTATCAATGAACTCCTATGATCCGTCCACCTTAGCAATTTTACCAAGTCCCGAGGTTGGTATAACTCGTACAATGATGTTACGAGTCGTACATTTCCATTCGTGGTCTTGTCTTATTATGTCCGGCATCCTCTCAAGTTTTTCATAAGTCCTTGATACGACCTGTACCTTGATGTTACGACTCGTGAGAGATCTACTTGTACCCTGGGATCTTGAACTAACTCATTCTTTGAACTTTTCCATGACTCCATGGTATAGCTTGTATGTTTATACTATGTCTGTAGCTTCTACCCGTACTCTCAAGATCTTCTACAAGTGTATAGTCTCTAAAGTTTTCCATAACCCCTATGTACAGCTACAAGATGGTATGGCTCGTACATGAGTCATTTGTTGGTCCATCACTTGTGTAATTCTCTGGAATTCTCGCTACAATTGCTAGGTACGCCTCGTATGGAAGCTTGCAAATAGCCCATTTTCTTCACTTTTTCTTTTTTTTTCATAATCCAACTCCCAAATCTACTTTCCCGAAAACAAGATAATAGAACCTATATTTGTATAAACATACCTAATACCAAGTATTTTTCTATGTTTTAAGCTGCCGAAAGTGCTGTAAAACCACAACATATCAAATCTCCCATTGTTCCATGATTTTCTACATATGCTCATATTTACGCCACGATATTACATCATGATATTTTTTCTCAATATACATTTTATGAGATTTTACGTATGATTTTAGTCATGTCTATCTTTATAATTTAGTTTTGAAAACCTTGAGCCATTATACTTAGTTTATGATCAGAAAATCGCGTTTTAGATTATCTTATACTCATGATTTATCATTTAATACCATGTTTTACTTATCCTAAATATTCAGGACATTCAGAGTATTGATCACACACTTTTGTGCTATATCTTCTCATGATATAGGTTCGGTTGATCCATCACAGCTCGCCGTTAGCCTCACTCTTGCTCTAGTTCAGCTCAACTTTGGTGAGTCCTCATCATCCGAGATGTCAATTTTTGGTTTATGTCCTTTATATGTTTTAGTTACGTACTTAGTAACTAGTTGGGGCTTGTCCTATCAGCTCGTCTATATTTTAGAGGCTTTTTTTAGATTATGATGATAGATGCTTAGCAGTGTTTACATGTTTTCTGTTTAAGCTTTTATGGTATTCATCGCTTCATGTTAATTTACACTTTATTTCGCTTAGTTTATGCTTATGCTTATGTTATGAATGTACCATGGGTTAGCCTAGAGACATTCGTGGTTTTAGGTCCCGTGTCGAGTTTGGGTTCTATGCTAAAGTTGTGACAAACTTGGTATCAGGACATTAGGTTTTTAAGTGTGTCCTAGGATGTCTAAAAGTCAATTTAAGTAGAGTCTTCTTCGTGGACGCAAAAATGCCCCACACTTATGAGGAAGAGTCTATAAGACATTTTAGGAAACTTCCCTTCTTTTCATGTTCTATAATTATGCGATGAATTCCAACTCTCTCTATTCTTGTAACTCATGGTATACGCATTTGCAAAAAATACCTCCCCGAAGAGATAATGGAAGGAGAACGCAATGGGAATCACTTCACCCACCCGCTCTAGCTGATCATTTGAATAAACAGGTGACTCATGCTGAGTTCAGGGCTGCTTTTCAGATATTGGCACAAGCTATGATAGCTCAAATCAACAAGCAGATGGTTGCACCTGTGAACATCAATGGGAGTGTTGCAGCGGCTAGAATGTGAGACTTTACAGATAAACCCGCTAGAGTTCCATGGTGAGAGGCTACGCACATACTATGGATGGAACATACGACTCGCAGCATCATGCTACACTGCAGGACATGTTGGCAGCAATATCCTTGTTAATTTAGGAAAGATTTCCAATTATTTGTATAAATTAAATGATTAAAAAATTTTAAAATACAAAAAAAATAAAATATTTTATTTGTATAAATACTTTTTTAGGTTATTCTCACTTGATTCTCTTACTTTGTAATCATGATTTTTGGGTTTCTCAACACTACTTGGAGATTGAATACCCCAATTGCTTGAAGAATCTATCATTGTTTTTTATTTTCGAATAGTTTTGATTATGCAATTACAATTCGGGTTTTTCTTCAATAATCATTGTAAGCGTTAATTATGTTTTCTTTCCCAATTTAATTTTTTTTTATTGCAATCATAAATAACTAAAACCTCCACTAGGGTTGTGGGAACCATGGTGGAATAACTAATTAATGTTAACATAAAGTGATTCTAAACCACACATGCTTGTATTATTCATCTTCATGATAAACATTTTTACTTGGTGATCAACATTAGGACTTGCCCATATTTCCTACTTGCTTGAACCTAGAGAAGTAGAGATTAGGAAAAGAGAAGAACGACAAAGCATTGAACTTTAGTTTCATTAAATAACTTGAGTTGTAGTTGCACGATAGTTAATTTGGAATAATTGATAAAGGTTAAAGTGAAATCACTCAAGAGACCTCATCCGAGAATTGAGTATAATCATCCAAGAGGAATGAATTAGTCATTTGTATGAACCAATTTTATCAGTTCTGCAGGCTAGGTATTGGGATATATCACTAGAGTAATAACTGAAAGTTATTATAAACACATGGGAACACTTCCCTAGTTAATCGCGATAAAGTTTGATCACAACACCAATTAACCACATTCTTACTTGATTATTTCTTTAAACCCCCCCATTAGGAAATAAGTAAATTAAAAGCATAAATACTAGTTGTTATTCTACATCCGGACCATATTCTCTGTTGGATCGACCCCAACCTTAGTTGGGTTCTTTATTGACAACGCCCTATATATACTTCTTCAGGGGTGTAATTTGAGCATTATCAAAAAATGTTGTTGTTGTTGGGGAATACGCTCTTAGAATTAGATTAATTGTTTGTGTTTTACTTTTAGTCTTTATTTCCTCATTTACGTTTTCTTTGTTTTTGACACACACAACTTACCATTTGGTTAATGCAAAGTACTTAGCAAAGAGGAGAACCTCCGGGTTCCATTTGATTCGAGCTAGAATAAACACTCAGAAATATGGACTAGAATGAAACCCCTGGAGAAGATGCAAGCCAGAATAGCTGCAAGCGAGGCTCAACGAGCTAACGAGGCCTGCCCGGCGGAGTTAGCTTGGCAAGTTTCCCTTTAAGAGGCAGATGATGCTCAGGAAAAGATAGTTAATGTTTGTTATCACAAGGTGTAACAAAGTTCGTGAGCCGTGCTAGTTCCATAGATATGCTCCTCAGTTTGATGATGATGAGGACATGGATATAGATGAAGTCGGGTCAACAAGAGCTATTATACTACCACCTTTGCCTGCTGGGGAAAATTTTGACATCACTAGCTCCATGATCCATTTGCTTAACACGAAAGGGGTGTTTAGAGTTCACGTAATCGATGTTGTAAACCTGAACCTAATGAACTTTGTAAGTATTTGCAAGGCGTACAGGTTGTCAGGCGTGAGTCAACATGCTATCAGGTTGAGGCTTTTTCTGTTCTCTCTATCAGAGGAGGCCGCTCTATGGTTGTCGGAGTTTCCAAATGACTCTATCACCAACTCGGAGGGAGCTCAAATGTAAATTTTTGGAAAAGTTCTTCCAACCTTCCAGGATGCTGCAGCTCAAAGACGATTTACAATTTCGACAACTTAAGACAGAGGCAGTACATGAGACATGGCTAAGATTCAAGAAGAAGCTGGGACTAAGTGCCCTAATCAAAAGATCTAATGAGAGCTTATTGGACATTTTTTACGTGTCCTAGAACAACAACAATTAAGGTAGTGGCTGCAAGTATGCATGAGTGTGTTAATGAGTCACTCATGGGAGGAAGCAGCAACTATATTAGATCGAGTGACTAAAACTAAAAAGCCCTGGCATACCAGGAAAACCGCTAGCAGGTGTACATATGCTATAGGGATTACTGCATCAACGCCAAAAAGAGGAGGAGCATGACCAGAGTTGGCTCATATGAGAACATCTCTTTACCTCATAAAGCACATTATGGGTTTTGGAGCTCAAAAGGTAAATACAGAGGAGCTCAGGGTCAGAAAATGGGGTTTGAGCATTCTGATTCCAAGGAGAGGAAAACTTCGGGATAACTACCGGGCGAAGTTTTCGAGCCAACTCCCAAGGGTATGGTTAGGATACATGGTTCAAAGATTCCAAAAATTAAGGTCGAAATTAGTACAGAGACAACTACAACAAGAATAGTTACAGGGACAAGAGCAGAGGTCATGAGCAGGAAGATGATTGGAAAAAGAATGATGGCTACAAAAAATGACCGCACAAAGCTTATATGTTCTCAAAAGGCTCATCGTGGTGATGATGGACCCTCTAAGTTGGAGAGTATGATGGCTGAGCTATCGAAGAATGAAAAGTCGATAGTTGATCAGCTAAAGGACCTTTCTGGAGACATCTCTAGTATGAGCCAAAAAGTTGAATCGCATGCCACAACGTTCAAATAGCTAGGCATGTCTCGTATCCTTGAACCAAAGGAAGAAGGGTGCACTTCCTAGCAACAAAGTACAAAAATTTGAAAATGACAGTCACTGCATTGCTGTAAGGGTTGCAGGAAAACCACCGTGATACTCCGTTTACAGTTGTAGCTGCTGAGATGGAAAGACAAAGAGATTGATGCAGCGATGAGAATGAGATTACTCTAACAAGGGATTAGAGGTAATGTTTTCTGAGTTGACCAAGAATCTAGTTGATGCAAAGGAGTCCGAGGTGTAAAAGGAGCAGGAAAGAAGAACCTCGTTTTTAGACCCATCCCTGAAACCATCTCCAGATATTGTGCATAAGATGACATGTAGAGAAAGCTGAAGCACTTCCATGCCATGAATGAAATAATTTATCTGATGCTACTTGAATGTTTCAAATAAATCATGAATATTCAAAAACTATAAACAGAATCAAAGTAAGCGTTTTAAGTTTGCTGTAAATTCCTGCCACCCACATCGCTCCTGCTTCAGCAAAATGGCTACTAGAAAAGAAGATCCTGTGTGGTTCTTCACCATCCCTTACACCATTGAGACATTTGGGAGGTCAGGCGGCGGTCGGTGACCAGGTTAGAACTGATGCCTCAGCTGGGGTAAACACTGTAGGCTGGTTTCCACACTGAACACAGAATATACTGATAGCAAGTGACTCACAATAAAGAAGCTGGGACCTTCAGATGCTAGTTAAAGTAGACGGGTTTATTCCTACTGCTAAATTTAGATCTTAGATTGAGAGGTAGATTTTGAGGTCCCCATCATCTTGGGGCGACAATTTCTTGACACTAAAGATTGAGGAGGATTGAAGCCGGCTCAGCTAGTTTAGGTTGAATAAAGAAGAGTCACCTTCAAATATGTAGGTCAATGAAGCACCAAACGAAGTTTTTGTGGTTTCAAATATTGAAAATGAGTGTGAGTTTCTTGATAAATTCTAAATAGTTAAGAGACTTGCATCGTTCCGCGATGTTAAATCGTGTGCCGCAGGGGAGGCAACCCATGAGGTGGTGTGGTGAAGTTTGAGTAACCGAACCACCCGCGCTATGCCGCAATATTAAATCAGTTTAGAGTCAACCCAAGTATTCTAAGAATGAGTTTAGTAAAACAAAACTATGTGAAAATGCAAACATGTTTCGACTGAGCCAAGATGCACTCATAACATGATTCACATCTCATGTAATCTTGTCCATGGTGAAAAGCAAAGACTCCGATACTTCGCAGTAGAATGTCACACTATAATTGGTCATTACCATGACTCGTACCTACATGGTATGATTCGTAATATTCACCATAGCGATGAATCCCTCTTAAAGTGCCAAAGTGCTAAAATTCTTACCTATGAGTCGTGGTACAAATTGTGACATCTTGGTAGGAAATGTACCAGACACTCGTAGGTCCTAGGTAAGTTCTCTAATTCTCTAGGTACAAGTCGATTGGATGAGTCAGAGGTATGAATCCTCATAACTCATGGTATGAGTCGTGACGTGGATAATTAAAGAAATAATCCAGTTTACCCAACTCAACCTGAATTTTTAAAATCTGCCCATAACCTATTTAAAATCAAAATTTTGGATCGAAATTTCTCACACAATCACAAAACACAAACCCACGATCATTTTCCCCATCTCATCATTTTTAACTCATGCAGACTCCATTTGAGCTTAAATCTGTGCCAATAAATTTGCACAAGCTAGTCGAATTCCTAGCCCAAACCCGAAGCAAGCAAGAAACTTTCAAGAATTTGAAAGTAGCAAGTAAGTGATAATTCTTCATCCTAATTTCTTTCTTGCATTAGCCACACATGTACTATGATTCCCCCACTTATGAAAATGAGGAAGAGGAATGATCGTAGGCTAATATGAATATTTATTGACGGGTTTAGGAGTTAAAATGCTTAAGGACTTAAATTGATTATAGTTAGTGAGTTAATGAGTAAATGGCTAAATGAGGGTGACTGAACATGGTGTATTGTGACTCAATGGGGTGGGTAAATTTGAGTACCCATCTCCTAAACATGTTTTCCTACGTATCCGGTAATGCACAGTGGTGAGCACAAAGCCACGAGCCATCCTATGACTCATGGTTTTTTTACTACAACTCATAGATAATATGTTGAATCTGCCCTAGTTCATTAAAATGGAAAACCATGATACGCATTTAGTATGCTTCATAGTATCAAGCAATTCATACCGAGTGGTCACTCAAGAAACAAGAGGGGTCAAAATCAAGAAGCAAAACCAAGACCCCGGGTACGATCCAGAATCCTACTAATAATCGTGATAATGAGTCGTACTAAACAGGTAGAAAGTTCAATTCTAAAATATTTATCATACGACCATTAGTACGCGCACCTACCATCCTAGTATGAGTCTTATATGAGTTGTGACTAGGGAAAAAGGCATTACGAGTCATAGTACGTATCTTATCACCCAGTATGACTTGCACCGATAAGTCGTAGTATGATTTCACAGCAGTCTTTGATTTTCTTTCTTTGAGATACAATACACTAACCTATTCTCCATAGGTACGTGATGACTCAAAGACACAAGCAACCAAGTTGCCTAGGACAAGAGGGCAAGAGAAGAGACTCACTTGGAGGGCCCTTCTAAGGGATGAGGCCTTACATCCGAGCAATAAAAACACTCTTAGTGGTTCGCAGAACATGAAGTTGATACAAATGACACAAACATGAGCCCAAAAACCACTAGGCACGTGCCAGCTCAAAGCCATAGCTACTTCCAGCCACACCACCGCATGCCTCTGGCCTCCGAGGAGGGAGCCGAGGTGTAGCTCAGAGTCCAATAATGCTCAATGAGGAAGACGTGGTTGATGAGGTTGAATTTGAGGAGGGGGCACAAGAGATGACGCATCATAGCCCACCCATAGATTCGCACCATCAGGTGCAGTGTGTCTGTGCTATAGGGATTTATGAGCAGGGCCTCACTCTCACTTCAAAGTAGAATTTGAGGCGAGAGCATTCAAGAGGAGCCGTAAACATTGACTAGTGCCCCGAATGAGGTGGAAGAGACAAAGTGGTTGTTTGACTTCTATGGGTTCGATGGATGGCATGAACCCCAACAACTTCTGCCGCCATGGTTAGGGAGTTCTTTGCCAACTACTTAGCCACTATAGATCAGCGGACTCTATCGTGGCAAAAAGTGAAAGAGCAGCCAAGTTTGCATAGTGTGAGGGTCCGGGGGTGCACAGCTGATGTCTGGAGCGTGCCATTGCCCGAATTCTATGCGGGCTGCAGGTGATTCATGTCCTCAAATTTCACAGCAGCAGTTTATACCGTGTTGAAACTCTTGAAAAGGGTCAAGCAACTAAGCTTTGAGGAGAGGAAGAGACAGATGAGGTGCCTGGGTTGTATGATAGCCGGTGGAGAAAGAGGAGGTAGATTGGATGACTAGTGGATGGAAGGTCACAAAAGGCTCTCTTGTTTACAGCGAAGGCCCAGCTGGACATTGGTTCACCACAAGTTGGCATCCACAGCAAAAGATAATATGTTGAGCATCAACAAAGCAGCTTTAGTTGTATGCATCATGTTTACATATGCCATCAATATCCCAAGGGCTTTTAGTAGAGGAGATTCTTTTGGATTGAACAATAAACCTAAGCATGATGATTTGCTCTCCGAGTCTCACATAGGCTCTCTAGAGAGTTTGGTGTTAGGTGATAACTGAGATTGATGCTAGGATCAATCGGATTGCTAACATTGGGCTGACTTGACATGAGATGAACCTGGTGAGCAAGGTTAGAGTACCAGCAGTAATCCTGCAACCAAAACCGTAAGGAGGTGAGTAGGTGGATGCCCCCACCTCTCGCTGGAGCAGAGGAGATGTCGGGCCGGCCGGCCATATAGCGCAGCAGCCTTCCTGGATCCGGGCAAATAGCATGCCCAAGTGATACTTTATAACTTAGTTTTGCCTTGTTTATCTATTTATTTATATACATTCTCATGTGATTTTAGGTAAATGTGAATATATACACTAACAAACATGATTAGTTCTTGTTTTTGTAGGTTTACAATAAATTTGAGGAACTACTCAATGAGTTGGTGAAGTGGATGCATGGAATCGGAAGTAGAACGCGAACGTCGGCAAGGAGGACACGCGAAATAGCCCACCTGCACGTTGGCAACATGTCACGGCAAGAAATCTACACGACCATGGCGTGCCACGGCTCCTAACGTGCTGCACAAGCAGCATGTCACGCTGCCAACGCGATGCCTTCTACTTGGCGACCGTTTTGGTTTCCGTAATGCGCCTATGCAATGCCTCCATGTCACGGAGGCATATTGAGTGATACACCTGTGAAACGGAGCTATTTCATGTCGGGAATAATTTTAGACACCTCACATTTACTATAAATAGTCCCTTAACTCCTAAAAGAACACACACGATCTTATTCTGGAGAAACCACGAGAGAGGTCACGATTTTATTCGAAAACCACATAGAGAGAAGGGAGAAGTGGGAGAACTCACCTAGGGTTTGTCAAATTCCTCTTCTCTTCTACCAAGTCTTGTAAGTGAGTTACTTTAACAATGTTTTCTGGTAATTATACGAACATGAGTGGCTAGAGCTCCTTCCCCAGGCTTGAAGCCACAAGATATGGTTGTGATTTTACATTTTGTTTTGGTTTTAAATTATTGATTGTTGTTTTGTCTTGCAATCTCGACTTATTGGTTGTTTTATGATTGATCATGAAAACATATTATCGCATCTCTAGGCAAATGCTTGACAAAGCATTTACCTAGGCTAGAACAAGAGAATGTAGGGAGCATGATTGTATCTCACATATAATTTGTGTTAGGATAGAAATATACCTAATACCTTGCTTGGTTGATAAAACGGGATGAGCTAGACACAAATTTAGAATTATCACATCACTACTGAAGAAAGTAGTTGTGAAGCTAAGTTGAGTCGAATGATTAGGAGTACGAGAGTCCCTAACGTATCCACGTAAACCACATCCACGTAATAATTGCCCACGAACTAGAATTAGCATCCTCGCCACACTGTAGTAGTGAGGCTACTTTGTCATGTTTAGAGGTTCGAAGGCTATGAACATGAAATTCTAATTATGTGAGACGAAAATTGACAGTTTGATACTTAAACCAGTGCAAATCATAGTATCGCGTGATTATCCGACTTTAACTCTTATGTTGCTCCTTGAGTGAATTCTAATATTTCGTTGACCACAATTTGACTTAACTAAATTTCTCAAAAACTTCTCTATAATCAACACTGCGGTATTTAATATCACACTTGAACTAGATAGTTAGCTGATTCAGTCCCCGTGGGTTTTACATTCCGGTTCTTAAAAGAGCAACTATATTACTTGTACGACCCGTACACTTGCGAGGCGATCAATTTATGCCAAGTGTTTGGGACTCGGTTGTTTAGTGAATTTGTCTATTTTTGTGTGATTTTTAAATTTATTTAACTGTTGAAAAATTTCTGCTAGTTTTAATTTTAGCTTTTTTTTTAGTTTTTAATCTGATACACTTCTTAACATGACATCATGGAATATAAAATGGGTTAAATGGTGGATACTTTACTTTGATGAGTCTTCACCACCGCGAGGACCCCACTTGTAAAGAACCGTAACACGCAATATATGTGGTGGTCGCATGGCCATTGGGATGGCTGTCCGAATGCATACTCCCATCCCCTGCTTCCTCCCTACTATGATCCTTCTGTTGTTGTTGCTGAATGATAGGAATGATGAAAATAAGGACTTGGGACGCCAAGCTCGAATAGAAGACATGCTAAAACAGATGCTTGAGCAAACGTATAACGAAGGAGGCGATGGAAGCAGTGAGAATTGTCATAGAAGAAAATGGAAAGGTGCTAAAAATTATGAGGCCTGCACCTACGGAGAGGATGGCTGAGGCTGAAGCTTGTGGTAAATTGGTGTTAACGGTTTTAGGCGATACTCAAGAGGAACTATAAGAAGAAGAGAAGGGGTAATTTTTGGATGAAGCCCAACAATAAGAATCTCTTGAGAGTCCCCTTGATGGGCTCACACATATGGAAAATCCATTCGTGGAAGAAGAGATAGAGTATCCTCATTTAAAATTAATGGAGAGATGGATGTTGATGCAGAGAAGGTGTATACAAGTAAGGAGGTCAAGCACAATGCAGTTTCAGAGTTGAGGTGTATTGGACCCCACTCGAAGCATTTTTTGACAATAATTTTGGTTGACAACCGAGAAATAGTCTTTCAAGCTTATAGAGAAATGTCTAGAGGAGGACCAAGCCCCGTATATTTTGAAATTTGCTAACTCGGAGAGACAAAATGACTTAACTTAATTAAGGGCCAATAAGTGCAAAAGGCAACATCTACTACTTGGTCCTTTAATTTTTTCACCACCACCCCGGGAGCATAAGAGAAAATTAGAGATGAAATTAGGGGTGAGATTCATATCCTCAAGTGGAGGAAAAAGTGGTGAAACTTGATACGCCATTCCGCGACGTAAAATTAGGCGCTACTTGGGAGGCAACCCAAGGGTACCATGGGTACCATTTTAATTTCTTGCATTTAAGTTGATTTTATTTATTTTTCATCTTGTGTTGTTTTTGTGGAAAGTT
>JACEIK010011422.1:0-36967 GCA_018107945.1 Datura stramonium | reverse complement strand
GCAGCAAAAAAACACAAAAGCAACAATTATGACAGGAGAGAGATCGAAAAGTTGCTCTCTAATACAAGGAACAACCTCGTGAACATGAATGACAAACACACAAAAAAAAGACAAGATAAGTTTATGTTAAGATAGCTATTGGATAAAATAGTTTCTACGAATACTTACTATAAAAAAATAAGAATTATAAACAGACAATTTTTATCGTTAAATATAAAAAATTCACGTTAATAGTCTTCTTTTAAAATGGATTAGCAATAGATTATCAAAAATTTTCTATTGAATTATAGCTATATTTAGTAATGCAGAGGCGGCGACAAATTTCATAGTTTCATTCACTTGATGGTAAAAAAAATTATATTTTATTTATTCTTACAGTATTATATTTTAAATGAATGGACCATCCTTTCAAGAACGAAAGATCATAGGAGCAGTGAATACATTGTTAGAAACAAATTGACAACAAAAAATAAATACGAGGGAGAAAGACCTCTTGATGCACGAAATAATCGATTTTAGTGTTGGAATAGGAAAAAACAAAGGATGATGCACGAAACAACGGAATTTGGTGTTGGAATAGAAAAACTTTGCGAGGAACATTTCCGATCATTGCAGATCTTGGTGATGACGGTGGTGGTGAAGGTGAAAGCGTTTGACAAATGAAGGTACGGGCGGATTTTTGTCTTTGACGGGCGATGGTAACGGCGGACAAGTGGAGCAACGAGGATGGTGGTAGAATTTGAATATCCCAACATTTGCTCAACTATAAGATGTGGTGAAAATGTTAGACATGACGCACCTCTTATACGGTTTTGTTTTCTTATTTATTATAACGTAGTGTCACAACATGCATTGCGTGTATTGTCGCATTGGAATTATTTGACCTATGGTGACTATAATTATTATAAATATAAACATACATAGAATTATTTTTAAATAAATTTGAAAATATATTGCTCATTTAAGAAGATGGCTCGATAGATAATTTGATAAGCCAATGATTTTTTCATGTTTGAATACGGTTAACCAACATGTTAACTATAATCGATTCACGATAAATTGGATCGGATTTTGCTGTTTTTATTTTCTCGTACCTCGTGTGAGATGAGCGTGAAAGGGGTTCCAAGAACCGGTTTTCTTTTTATAGGGCTAAAATCACTTATTTTGGCTTTTTACCCCATATTGAGGTGATCTCGAAAGATATGAAAGATCTCCCTCCAAGCCGTACATACGACTTTCATCGAATACGGCTTTCCGCAGAATTTTATATGTATCTATGAGATCAGTGAAATTGTTTACTCACACAAATTGGTATGGTTTCCCTCCCTTTCCTACTAGGATTGATCATGTATTTTACATATCCATACGAATGAGTCCTTGGGTTTTGAAATAGTGTAAAGTTCTTGAATCATTGCTATTTGACTCGGACTGTTCTAAAAAAGTGAGTATTTCGAATTGTTTGTTGACACGGACAAAGTCGGGGAAAACCTACGAAATAAGAGACTAAAATGACACATCGGACTCACATCATTTTCACGTCATTTTAAGAATATTTACCTACTAAAGTTCTTTATTATATTTTATTTACCCTCTTACATGTAAAAAATTAAAAATCAAAAGAGAAAAATAATATGCAAAATCTTCCATGACTACTCTCTATTTGATATAAAGATCTAACAATTTATGACTTCTTCATTATGAATAATAATATTATTTCTCTTTTTTTTTTACCTCCAATCTTACTAAGATCATTTACAAAAGGAACTTTTTTCAGAAGTACTCAATATGATGGGAATTTAAAAGGCTATTTTCATATACTTTGTTTTCTTCTAAGTTTTGAAAAGAAGCGCTATAACTCAAGGCGTCATTTTATCTTCTGTAAGCAAGAAAGTTCAAAAATATTGCCTAGGAATCATTAATATATATATATATATATATATATATATATATATATATAAAAGTTACAATTGGTCAAATCATATGAAAGGGATTAATTGCTAGTCTCCTATGAAATAGGTCTACTTTTTCTCAAGTTTGGCCAGAGGTGAATCCGATTCAATATGGGGCGATTAAAATTTTTCATTCATTCCACATCCAATCAAAAAGACTTTTTCAAATTTTTTTAGTGTTTTATGGACTTTGATAGGTAGCAAGATAAAAAGGACTTTTTGTTAATCAATTTTCTCAATTATTTAAATAATTATTAATACCAATTTTAATAATTTGGATCTTATTGATATTGATTTTAACTTTGGATCCCCAATATCGCCTATTTATACAGAGAAAAATGGATATGTATATATGTATGTATGTGTGTATATATATATATATATATATATATATATATATATATATATATATATATATATATACTTGCTATGAAGGAAAATCAAGATTTGATGGAGCATTATGGTAAAAATAAATGCCGCTTAGTACAAAGTTATAGGTATTCAAAATATTAGTTTTGAACAAGTTAACGTGTTTAGATGAAACATTGAGGAGTGTAGGGGTTGAGATGTCAAATCGGGACAAGTAGAAGGGTTTCGTAAGTCATTCCACCTTCCACAAATAATAAATAAGTATTGACCAAATGTATAAATACGATAAATGAAATTATTTCCTTCTTACGCGGAGCTAAGCGGCATATTTGATTTTATTAATTGCATCTTTATCTATCTTATAGATACTTTCATATTTTAAATTTAGTATCTATATATACTCTTTATTATTTCCTCAAACCACATTGCTTCTCAACTACTAATATTCTTGAATTTTCTTTAAAATTTTCTTGTTTCTTTTACCTTTCTTGTACGGACTAGTTTCACATTGCGTGTGTTGCACATGTATGTTGCATTAGGGATTGTTTATTACAGATTTTATTTATTATTATTGTAAAACACAACGTACATAGAATTATTTTAAAATATTTGAGAGGAGAAGTTAAATCTTTGGCATAAATAAATACTCTATAGAAAATTGGCACGTTGTATTATCTATATATGTATATATGAAATTGATCCATCGTATATTCTATATGTATTTATAAAATTATTGTCAAATAAATAGTTATTAAATACAATAATTAAAAAAATTAATAAATTCTTTATAAGAGAAATATTTTATCACCATACAAAATAGAAATGGGATTTTAGAAATAGTGCATGTGTTTAGTATGGAGAAGAATATTCAATTTTCTCATTAGTTCGATTTTAAAATATTTTTTAGAAAAAAACTTCCTTAAAAACAGAAAAAATGATTTTCTTAGTGAAATCAGGGAAAACAAGTTAATAAGTGATATTTCATATTGATTGTATCCTTCCAACCTTACAACACACCGCATTTTCACCCGATTTAACCTCTCATACTATTTGTATAGATCCCATATACTCAGATTTTAGGATAATATTTTTGTAGATATCAAACACAAAAAATAAATAAGAAACCCCTTATTTTTAAGCTTTTTCATAAAAAAAATAGTTTTCCTTCTCTTTGAGATACACACCCAATAGATTTCCACATCTGTTATCAATACCCAATTGGGATCTTTAACTATAGCATATTACTCTTTAAACATCTTTTAATTCATATTAGTTATTTAATTAGTTACTGCTAGCAGAGACTTGAGGTATAAGTGTTAATTTTAAGTGCGAGGCTTTACATTCAAAAATGTAAAATATTTAAAAACTAAAAAAATAAAAAAAATAATATATTTTTTTTATTTTTTTTATTTTTTTTATTTTTTTTATTTTTTTTATTTTTTTTATGTATTTTAATTTTGAAATTTCAATAGTGCCTTTTTATCTTTAAATACGAATATCTGTAAAACAACTATAGGTTAAAGTGTATTGTTACTTCTGTTTCTCTTCGTAGTCGAGAGATTAGCACTATTTTATTATTCTCTTTCTATAACTATTTGCAAGAGTTGCAGAAGGTGTTTCTTCTTTATGATTTCGCTTTATGTGTTTTTATAAAATGAGCGGAGGGAAGGAGATTACATTCTGAGAAATTAAACTCTCACTAATAAGGTAAAAGTTTAGATAGTCAATTAATTAAGCTAATAAAATTTTCCTATTATGTTTGATTTGTTGGTAGCACATTTTTTAAAATTAATTAAATAAAGTTTATTTTATAATTATTGTATTAAAATAAATAAAATATTAATTTAATTTTAAGTCTTAAAGTTTCTGTAACTTTTATTATCAATAATATGAGATACTAATTCTTTTTAAAATTCTTTCATTACAGCCAATTATTTTTAATTTTAAAGTAGTTAACTTATAAAAGAATATATTCACCTAAAGAAGATATAATATGAAAAATTTTAAGAACATATAAAATGTGTAGTGACAGCATCTATTTTGAAGATATAATATGAAAAATGTAATCTTTTAGTTAATTATATTTTAGTAAATGTTTATTTGCAAAGATCTTGTTTTATTTTCAAATTTGTTATGGATAAAAATATTCTTGAGAAATGTGATTTAAAACTTTGAAAAAAATCATAGTAGACCACAAATTTTTAATATTATTGAACTGAAGAATTTTAAATTTGAAGTATAAATGTTAATAAGCATAAGAGCAGGTGCTAAGTTTACTCAAACAAAAAGTAGTTAGTAGTTAGAAGCGTGCAAATTAGTTAGGAGTTAGTTAGTAACTAACTCAATTATAATGAATCAAATTGATTAGAATGTGATCCATTCTATGCATAGAAATGTATGAAAGGATGTATGATTTTATGAGTCTTAATCATTGTTTATACAATCTATCTTCTTTCTTTCTCTCAACTCTCTACATCTTCTATCTTCATATCTTCATTTCTTCATATTCTCATATAGTGTTCACATATTTGAACACGCAGTATAATCTATTGCTAATATTTTCATGTATCGAGCGGTAAGGCATGCTTTGGATGAATTAGATTTGATTCAAGAATTTTAGTTGCACTAGTTTCTAGCACTTTTCTTTCATGAAGTTCTTATTCTACTTCTTTTCTTGTAGAATTCTGTTTCAAGATGGATTATTGAAAGACAATGAGGAAAATCTCAATTCAAATGGAATATCACAAGGGGTAGGAACAACATGAGCTTTTGGGAGGAATCAATCTGCGGGGATTGACTACAAGCATCCTTTGTTCTTATCTCCTCTCTCCAGATATACGTAGGGTGCGAATCAATTCTTTCCGGTTACGGGCATTGAAAATTTCTCCATTTGGTACAAGTGAATGAGGATTGCTCTTCCAGGAAGAAACAAGTTGGGTTGAGTTGATAGTTCATGGGATAAAGTAAATTTTGACTGATAATAGATCATTAGGAGAAATGCATCTGATAATTCTGTCTTGGTCTAAATTCTATGGCAAAGAATTTACTTGGAAGTGTCATATATGCTTCAAATTGCACAAGTTATTTGGAAAGACTTGCTTGAAAGGTTTAACAAGATTGATGGTTTAAGGACCTACAATGCATAAAGAAAGTACTTTTTTTGCACCCAGTGTCTTGATTTGATTATATTTCTCAAAGTTAAAGAACCTAGGAAGAATTTGAAACCTGGTCCGGCTCCATCTGGCTACTCAAAGTTTAAGAACCTATAGGAAGAACTTGGAAACCGGTTCCAACTCCTGGTTGTGATTGTGAAGTCAAAGAAGCTTTGTACTGCATTTACAAAAGTTGAAGCTATTCCAATTTCTAATGAGGCTAAATGATTCTTTTGGCGAGCTAGAGGACAGGTCTTGATAGTGAGTCCTCTATGCCCAGTTAATCAAACATATGCTTTAATAGTTAGTGATTAAGGACAAAAATCAATTTCCTTAAGCGGCTAGAGTATTAGGTGCAAATCCAGGTTACAGTATTGGCAATATAGAGATGACCATGTATTAGAAGAACAAACTCTGGAAACATAGTAATCAAAGCAATCAAAGAATTCAAGAACTACAAGAATCATGGTGTAGTATATGAGTTTTGCAAATTCAAGGGTCAAGTCAAAGAAAACTTCTATAAACTTGTAGGTTATCCTCATGATTTCAAGTTGAAAAATAGAGTCCGGGGAATGGAGCGACGGAACAATGTGTTTAGTGATTATAAGAGTAACCTGAGGTCTCAAAGAGTTGAAGAATTTGAATGTTGAGTGCAAAGTGGTCATAGTCCGCAATCTGATTATCCACTATCGGAAGGATATGTTCAATGAGATGTTTCACAAAATGCTATGGTGAAACTTCAACACTCAAAGGGTAGCGATATTGAATTATATGAATGTTCTCAAGAGGAAACGAGTATGAACAAATCCTCAATTTGATGAACCAAGGAAGTGCAAGCTTGATCCAAAGAAATGGAGATATAAAGCCTTCACAAGCTTGCTAATGTGGAAGGTATTGGGGTAACAAAGGTTAAAAACATGGCAATGGTAGTGCCCAATAGTGTAATATTTGGATCATAGGCATTGGTGCTACTAACTATATAGCTTCAACTCTTGATTTGTTAAAGAAACAATTACTAAAAGCATTAAGTAGAAAAGTGCATCTACCTAAGGGTGATGCTTCTATAGTCACACACATGAGGACTAGTTCAATATCCCAGAGAATCAAAGTAACAAATGTGTTTCATACTCTAATTTTAGTTATAATGCTATCGGTATCATTAACAAGGGAATTGCATTGATGTGTATCCTTTTTCTTGACTTTTGCATTTTGAGGATCTCTTCAGGAAGGTGAAGGAGATCGGTAAATAAAGAAGAAGGGCTATATATGTTATTAAATGAAACAGTGCATATGGAAGAAACCTTAGTTGAGCTCAAGAGTTATCGAGAAGACAACAATATTGACATCAGTCTTTGGAATGCAAGACTTGGACATAGTTATTCTAGTACTTTGAGCAAACTATTTCCTTTATAGTTTGTAGCATCAAGTTTATGTAATTATGCTGTCCATGTACTGCATGATTAGACTACCTTTTCCTTCTAGTAGTATAAAGAGCACAACATGCAGAAATGATTCATGTATATCTTTGGGGACCTTGTAAAACTTCTACTTTTGATGGAAACAAATTCTTTTTAACAATTCTAGATGATTACTCTAGATTTACTTAGGATTTTTCTATTAAAGAATAAGAGTGATGTGTGTGTATGTTTATAATAGTTCTTCACAACTACATTAAGGTAGGTATAACACGATGACCAAGATCACAGAAGCTGATAATGAGTGAGTTTAAGATTCTATGTGACAATATGTTTAAAGAGTTGGGAATTGTGCATCGGAGAACACATGCATATACCCTCAACAAAATGGTGTATCTAGAGCCTGAGCATATATTAGAAGTTACCGAGCTATTAGATTTCAAACTCATATCCCAATAAGATTTTAAGACATTGTGTGCTTGCTTCAATTTTATCTTATTAATAGACTTCCTAGTTGGGTACTTACTTGATGTTTCCCCATTTTAAGATTGTATAGAGACAACCTAACTTAAATCACCTAAAAGTGTAGTATTTGCTTTACTAAAGACGGCCAGCATAAAATGTTATCGAGTGAAGCGCTATTCATATGGGATATTCCAGGTATACAAAAATGTTATATTACAGTAGATATTACTAATAAGGTATTTTTGTTAACGAGAGATGTGTGGTCTTCAAGGAAGATGTGTTCCTTCATGTTTCTTTGATCAATCAACAAGTCCATATTTGTGGATAAATTTTGCAGCTCACGAATCTGGAATGGTGGTTTCTTAACAATATTGAAACAACTTCCACTCAAGCTTGGAAGTAGAACATGCTGGTCCAATACCATTAGTGCTAGATCGATTAGGAAGAATAATTACCTATTAGTGATGTCTCTACAGGTAGCATGTACTGGTTTCATGTACAAAATCAATCAAGCACAGGCGAAGGTTAGATAGAACCAAAAACCACTTTGTATAGTTGAAGGATTTTGTGTCTCTCAATATTCATGACATTGTGTGTTATGGCATGGAGAAAATATGTTTTCTATGACAATTATCTCAGAAGCTTTCTTGATGCAACTATACGCTGATATAGAACCAACATCATACAAGAAGCGATTACAAGATCCAAATTGGGTTAAGGCACTCTGAGGAAGAAGTTCAAGCACGGGAGCAAAACAATACTTGTGAAGTGGTGACTTTACCTCTGGAAAATCAACTATAGGATGTAAATGGGTCTTTAAGATAAGTATAAAGCGAGATGAACAATAAAAGAATGCAAACATAGATTGGTAGCCATGGTACAATCAAAGAAACGCATTGATTTTCAAGAAACCTTCCTTTTTTGAGGTGAAGATGTTTATGTTAGAACTATTCTTTCTTTGGCGTTTTGCATCAGGATATTACATCATCAAATGGATGTGCTGATGCTTTTCTACAAGGTGATCTTTATGATGATATTTATATGGATCTTCCATAGGGATTTAACAATCAAGGGGAGACAACAAGAGTATGTAGACTGATTAAATCCTCTATGGACTAAAATGCAGGCCCCTAGGCGGTGGAATGCAAAGCTATCGGGAAGCTCTGCCAACTACAAATTCCTTTGAGCCACGATACTTCAGTCACTCTTTGTTCTTGAAGATATGCGAAAAGAGTGGTAATTATTCTTGTTTATGTAGATGATATGCTGATCACTAGTGACAACATAGAGCTTATTGAAGAAACTAAGGCTGCTCTACAGAAAGCATTCAAAATAAAAAGGCACAGGGAGAACTAAGATACTTCCTAGGCATTGAATTTCTTCCAGATCACAACATGGGATCACAATGCATCAAAGGAAGTATGCCTTAGAGTAATATCGAAACTAGTTTAGGAGTTCTAAGCCCAGCTAGTCCTATTGATATAAATGAAAAACTCACTGCCATGCTATATGATGAAAGGCAGGATTGATGGAAGAAGATCCGCTAGCGAGATCAAGCTACCTATCGAGGCATTGGAAATTATTATACTAACTTGATCCATAGGGCGACATCATTTACCTTACAAACACTAAGTCAATTTCTAAAAACCTAAGAGATCACATATGAAGGCTGCTCTTAGAGTGGTAAGATACATCAAGAAATAGCGATTACAAGGTTTATTATTGTCCGACAAGAATAATAAATGAGTCCTTATCTGTTAACAGTGTAGGCTGGACATCATGTCCTCTAACAAGAAGGTCTATTACAGGCTATATGCTCAAGTTTGGTGATTCATTAGTTTCCTAAATGAAACAATCGGTAGTATCTAGAAGTTAACGACGAGAATATGATATGACGGCTACTACAGACAGAGGTGGTTTGATTACTTGGTTTGTTAAAGTAGGGCCGAAGTTGCACATCCTTTGTGATTATACACGATAGCCGACAAAACTGACATTATAGGTGGAGTCAATTCTATTTTTCATGAAAGCACACTAAGCACATAAAATTAATTGTCATTTATAAGAGAAAAAAACTGTGTGAATGATTGCAACACAATATATTTTACCAAGGAGCGGCTGCAGACTTATTCACAAAGGGTTTGACAAGAGTGCAGAATGAGTATCTAAAATCCAAGCTAGGAATCCTTGATATCTTCCTACCTCCTCCTAGCTTGAGGAGGAGTGTTGATAAGCATAAGAACAATGCTAAGTTTACTCAAACAAAAGTAGTTAAAGTAGTTAGAAGTTGTTAAAATTAGTTAGGAGTTAGTTAGTAACTAACTCAATTATAATAGGAAATAGATTAGAATTTGCTCTATTCTATGCCTATATATAGAACAATGTATGAAATGTATAATTTTTTATGAGTCTTAATCACATTATATAATCTATCTTTTTCTTTTCTTTCAACTCTTTCTACATCTTCATATCTTCATGTCTTCATTTCTTCATATTCTCATATAGTGTTCATATTTAGACACATTATTATAATCTATTGATAATATTTTTAATTAATCTATTTGAGAAATGTTAAAGTATAATTTATGTGATTTTAATTATGCCATTCAATATTTTTTCCACCTAATATGTCATTTCAATTTTGTTGATAGATTTTTTAATTTCACCACTTCTATGAGCTTGTATCTATGTGTTTAATAAGATATATTTTTTAGGAGAATTAAAATTTAAATATAATTATCTTCATGGAAAATAAAAAGAAAGAAAAAATTCCACGAGACTTACATTCGAGAGAGGTGACATGTTATAAAAAAATTGAACAAAGGCGATGGAATTTTTCAAATTTCAAGTGACCCTTCATAAATTTATATTTTATATTTGTTTTTTTTTTAATTTTAAAGAATTAAAAAAGAAGATGTTTTGGAAATTTAATTTTTAAATTTCAAAATTGTGGTATACTAGATTAAATACCTTCGTATAATATTGTTTTTGAAAATATAGTAAAAATATTTAATTATTTATAAGGGTTTTAGAGTAATTTAACTAATTTTAGAAGTTAATTATTTTTAATAATATAGATATAGATATAGATTTGTTAATCTCCTTCTTTATGTATACTGGTTTGTTTAAATAAAATGAATAATAGAGATGCTCAACTTCTTCTAAACCACAATTTCAATAATTAATATGTATCCTTCTAAATAAGATTATCTATCAATTTTTTTCAAAGATGCATGGATCTTTAAATAACATTTGAAAATGGTTTTGATAATTTTGTTTAATTTTGAAAATTAGGAAAATTCTCATACAAAAAAGGGTTATCTTAAATTTCTTCCAAATAATAGAATGTTACCTAATTATTTTTGGCTTATGTAGAAAAACTTGCATAATCAAAAACCGTTTACATATGTATAATCCAACACTTTGATTTTCTTACTCATTCTTTTACGAGAACCATACATAAATTTCTATATCTAAAAATAATTTAACTTATAGATCTTTTCTTTTTTTTCTTTAATTGCAGCAAAATTTAACATATCTTCTCAATTGCGGAATGATCTTTGGAACTTTTAAAACCACCTAGGACGCATCGCGGAAAGAAGAAAAAAATTAGATACTAGCACAACTATCACATTACTTTGTTAATATTAACTTTCAAATTGTACCTTCTAAAGGTGAAACTAACATTTAAACCATTTAACCAAACAAGATTAGTATAAATTTGATTACTAAGATGATATAATTGTAAAATATTGTTATGAAGAGGTCTCACCATATTATTGAGATGATATGCAGTAAAATTTTTTTATTAAAATATTGGGCTAAAGATTATATGTTCATGTAGGTCCCATTCATGCACTATTTTTTCTTTTTTTCACTATCATCAATTAATTAATTAGTATTTCCTTGCTCTGTTTTGGGGACCAATATTTACAAAATTGCGAGTTGATGGTGATAGTATTTCTTTTGTTCTTGCTAAAACTATTTTATAAGTGTACCATCTATTGAGAAAATGCACAAATAAGTCACTTATTTTAATGTTGAAGACATACATCATGAGACTAAATGATAGGAATGCAAGGCTACCTAGTGCTGCTAAGTATGGTCGTATCTTATGAAGGGGACATTTCACGAAGAAGAACCAATCGGAGATCCCCACGAACTTAACTACAAATACTATGATCAGTTGTGTGGATGTCGATTCGAAAAGAGATAATATGAAAATGAGCATATGGCATGGTAAATTTTAACTTCTTTTTCTTATGTTTGGGTCTGCGTTAGATAATAATCAAAATTACATTATTCTTACTAAAATTTTATTTTCAAATCCAAAAGACTGGAGTTGTAAAAGCGCTCGTAAAGAGAAATAGAGAGTATTTCTTACTCAAAGAGGCCAATTACGGTAAAAACACAAAAGCAACAATTATGGCGGAGAGATCGAAAAGTTTGCTCTTTAAATACGAGGAACAACCTCGTGAACATCGAATGAAAACACACACACACAAAAAAGACAAGTTTATGTTAAGATAGCTATTAGATAAAATAGTTTCTACAAAAATTTACTATAAAAAATAAAAATTAGAAGCCAGGACAAATTTTATCGTTAAATATAAAAAATTCACGTTAATAGTCTTCTTTCACAATGGATTAGTAAAAGATTACCAAAAATTCTATTAGTTGACAAGCTATTTGGTGATAAATTAACAACAAATTTCATAGTTTCATTCTCTTTTGAGTGGTAAAAATGTTATCAACTTAATTTGTTCTTCAACATTACACCAAATGAGGACCTTCCCTTGAGAACTAAGATCATGAAAGCGGTGAATATATTGTTGAAGCAAATTGACAACAAAGAATAATCACGGGGAGGGATTTATTCTTGATGCACAAAACAATCGATTTTGGTGTTGGAATAGGAAGAAAAGCCTGAGGGATGATACGAAACAGCAATTTGGTGCTAAAATGGGACAACGTGCAGAAGGTATATCGATAGAATTGTGAGAGACCTTGCAGTGACGGTGGTGGTGAAGGCGGTGACAAATGAAGGTACTAGTGGTGGATTTTTGTCTTTGACGGACGATGGTAGCGGTAGAGAGAAGAGAGTGAGTAGGGATTGTGGTAGAATTTGAATATCGATATTTGCTCACACTATAAGATGCATGAAAACTTATTGTATGCAACAATGTTAGAGCATAGCGTACTGTGCTCTTGTTTTGTTTTAGAAGTGCCACTATAACTAGTTTCACAATTATTATTGCATATATATAGCATTGGAGATTATTTAACCCTATATATTATTTATTATTGTGAAATATAAACGTACATAGGTATTTTCAAATAAATTTGAAAATTTTTCTTCATTTTGAAAAGTTAAAAATGACACATCAACTCATATCATTTTTCACGCCATCCCCTACCCGGGGTGACGGCACATTCGACCAGCCGGGGAGCTAGTTGTTTTCAAAAATTGATCTTAGGTCGGGGTATCATCGGTTGAGGTCGAGAGTGTGACATACGGCAAGCATTCAAGGCTCGATATGGTCACTATGAGTTTGTGGTTACATGTCCTTCGGGCTAACAAATTTCCCCGCAACCTTCGGGGGATCTCATGAATAGAGTCTTTAAGCAGTATATGGATATGTTCATCATTGTATTCATCAACGCATGCAGTATACTCCATAAATGAGAAAGAGCATGCTAATCACCTAAGGATAGTGCTTGAGACGCTCGAGGAGACGCCATCGATTCGCCAAGTTGGCAAGTGTGAATTACGGTTAAAGTATGTGACTTTCTGGGTCACGTCATCTCGGCCCGAAGGTATTACGGTTGATCATCAAAGATAGAAACTGATGAAAGATTGTGAGACCTACCTCTCAGAGCGGAAATCGGGAGTTTTAAACGCTGCCCAATACCAACGAGTTTGAGCTTCTCTCTATAGCATCTCCTCGACTAAGTTTACTCAGAGAAAGTGAAATTCTAGTGGTCAGATCTACGGGTGAGAAGAGTTTCAAGAGTTGAAGACTACGACTCACTATCGCTCAATTTTGACCCCCTTACGAGAAGGAGCGGAGGGTTGGTTGTTTATTGTAACTGAGTTGGACTCGGTTGTGTTTGATGCAACGGGGCAAGGTGATAGCCACCACCTCCAAACAACTCAAGGTTCATGGGAAGAATTATCAACTCATGACTTGGAGTTGGTAGTTGTAGTGTTTAGTTTAAAATGGAGACATTACACATCACGGGCTTATGTAGATGTGTTCACAAATACAAGAGCCTTTAGTATGTGTTCGGTTAGAAGGACCTAAATCTTCGACAAAAAAAGTGGTTAGAGCTACTTAAAAACTATGACATGAATGTATTTGTATGTCGGCCCGGGCAAGGCCAATGTGGTGGGTGATGCACTAAGCGAGGTTATTGTCTATAGGAGCGTAGCTCATGTTGAAAGAGGAAAGAAAGAAATGATAAAAGGATATTCTGAGCTAGCTCGAATTTGGGAGTATAATTGGTGGATTAGTAGAGGTAGAATGGTAATGCAAAGTGAGTCGAGATTCTCCTTGGTGATGGAGATTAAGTCTGACGGGGATGAAGATCCCATCTTACTCAAGCTTAAGGAAGCGGTTCTGAAATTGAAGCTTTCTCCAAAGGGGAGATGGTGTCTTTGATTACCCGAGAAAATTGTGTATCGGATATCGGTGATTTGAGACGGCGAATGTGTTTGGCTTTTACAACTCAAGATACTCCATTCACCTAGTGTTACTAAAATGTTGCAGCGTCTGTGGATATTTCTTGGTGGAGACTAGTATGAAGACATTTGAATTTGTAGCCAAGTGCTCAAATTGCCAACAAGTTAAGTAGAACACCCGGATCGGAGGTATGACTCTCGGGATATCGGCATACCTACATGAGGTAGGGGAAGCAATAAACATGGACTGGTATGGGTCTACCTTGGACTCGTTGGCAGCATGACTCAATCTGGGTAATAGTAGATCGGTGTAACACCCCCCAGCGTCTCTAGGTAGATCAAACAAGTGACTTGAGATGTTCAATGCCCCCAGAGACTTTTGGGCTAAGTTTGGAACCATTCTACAGATGTATGGATGAGTCCGGGCCCAATGAATTCTGTGGATCTTGGTGTTAATATCAATTCCCAAGTGTTTAGAGTGCAATGGATGCAAATTAAGATCATAAGAAACTTCTAGCTCAAGTTGAGTTGAACTTTTTCTGGAATTGAGTTTTCGTACAAGTTCTAGCAAGGGTCAAATTATAATGACTATAGATCCCATTTTACAAAGTGTTTGAGTGATTCAATATATCAGATTGAATCCTCACGATCTTCTTTCAATGCATCAACCTTGCATCAGCCGGAGTTTGAAGTACGAGATTGCCAGGCAACTTGGTGGCCACATCGGCCCTCACGAACTACTCATTAGGTGACTCATTAAGTCACCTAACGGCTCGTTAAATGACCCTTTAGGTGGCCAAATTGGAAAACTTCATTTCCGCGGGGACTTCATGAATGGTCAAGTGACTCGTTAAATTACCTCACGAATCATTAAGTCACTCGTTAAGTGGAGAAATTTGGTAAAATTCAGTGTAGACATCCACATTGGACTGGGACTTGTCGGTACCTCGCGACTTCGTGATATCCCTCGTGAAAACTAGCGGGGTTCATTTTCTGTGAAATTTTAGGGGTGTTTCCTAAAATTCTATGTTCCTAACTTCAGTATCATTTTCGGTATTATTTGAGATTTTGAAGGGTTTCTTCTAGTCTAATCTCATTCTCTCAAGACTCCCTCAAGCCCTTCTTCCCTCCTCTCTCCCAAGGTTGAATGAGATGAATTCGGAATTTGGAATTTCCTTGACGGTATAATGCATAATGTGAATCTATATAATGCTCGTTAGCATAAGATGCTTGAGATAATTATTAATTTGACTCCATGATGAGATGAATTATGGTAATAACGCATGAGAATGATATTGCAAGCTGTTGGGCTTGTTTTTATTAAGTAGCCCCAACCTTTGTTGAAAAGAATGTTGTATGATGAAAATCGGTTAATGTCCTTGTCTCGATTGGTATTTGAACTTTAGATTAGCATTAGTCGGTCGGGATTCTCGTTAGCAAGAATATTTTCCTAGTAGCCGGGATTCTCATTGCTTGAGAGAATGTTCCTAGTGTCCCGGGATTCTCGTTAGCGGAGAATGTTTCCTCGGTCGGTCGGGACTCACATCCCAAGCTACTAGTCGTGCATGTTTCTCCTTGGTTTGTTGGGACCTAACATCCCTAGCGATCGGTGACTCTCTATATCATAGCATTTCTCCCTTTGGCGTTAGGGATTCTCACACAGTTAGAATGTTTCCCTTTGATAGTCGGGGACGCTCCCTTTGATAGTTAGGGACTTTCCTTGGACGGTCGGGGACCCTCTTGATGCTCAGTCACGACATCATACCTCTATATTATTTTCGATTATTACTTTTGTGCATCAGTTTGTCTTATAATAATGCATGTTCTTATAATGTGGTTATGGTGATATGATTATGTGAATCCCATATAAGGTTGTCGTATCTCATTTGATTTACATTACTATTATTGTGATTTTATATTACTTCCTTCTTGTATATATTAACGGTTAGTTGATTATGTTTCACGCGCCTCCAATACATTCCAAGTCTTGTTGCATGCTTCTTGTGCTATATCATATCATTATAGTCAGGGACTCTAGGTTGACCATGTGTGGTTAGATACGTTTAGCTCTCTCTCTCTCTCCCCAACTATTAGTGGTGAGTCCTCGTCTTTGAGGACATGGTTTGTGCTTTTATTTTCTCATGTTTTAGACTTGAGACTTTAATAGTTAGGCGGAGGCTCATCACAAGCGACTCGTCGGTTTAATAGGAGCTTTGAGACTTGTTTAGACAAATTCAACATTGTAACTAAGTGATATTAAGTTTGTTCTTATAGTTTATATTAGATTCTTGTTATTAGTTTCCCTACAATTATTATGTTGTTAGTCATTTTAAAGTGTTAAGTGTATGCGATGAATATGCCATGGGTTGACTTGGAGCCTTTGGGGTTTCTTGTCGATGTTATAGCTAGAGGTGTAAGCTTCGAGTCGTGACAAACTTGGTACGAGCAAAGGTTTAGAGTGTCCTAGGGTGTACGGCATATGCAGACTCTTCTTCATGGGTGTGAGCGCGCCACACTTATAGCCGAAGAAGCTATGAACGTTTTAAGGAATGTTCCCTTTTTCTTCATGATTCTTATCGTGCGTAGAGTGAAGCTATAAGCAACTCTTTCACCGCTCTTGCTTTTGCGCTCCACGAGATAATGCCTCCCAGGGCAGAGCAAATGGAAGGCGTGAAGTAACGGCGACTGATAAGTACCACCGACCCAGGAAGACCCAATGGATGATCATGTTACTCATGTTGTTGTGTTCCGAGCAGCCTTTCACGTGTTGGCGCAGGCCACGACCTTCAGTTAACCGGTGGCGGTGGCGTGCTCCTCGGGAATGGGAATGAAGCGACTGACAAGAATAAGGAATTTTCTTGAGATGGAGCCCACCCAAATACTTAAAGTCAAAAGTGGATGAGGATTGCGTGAGTTCTTGGAAGAGATTCGAAAGATTACTCACATCATGGGAGTGACGAAATGAAACCTGTGGACTTAACCTACTATCGGTTAAAGGGAGTTGCTTATATACGTATTCCGGTGAAGAGATAGTGAGTTGGAGGCGGGTCCCATAGGTTGGGGCAATTTATGACAACGTTCTTGGACAGTTTTGTAGGGTTGAGGAGGAAAAGGCGGCATAGTTCATTAATTTGAAACAAAATGACATGACTATCAGGGAGTATATGTTGGAGTTCACTCGGTATCAAGTATGTGTCGAAATGGTAGCGGAACGGCGGGCCCAAGTGAGCGGGTTTATGAATGGAGTGTTAGACTCCTTGGTCAAAGAATACGGGACTACCATATTTCATGGGACATAGATTTCCCACGCTTGGTGATATTTGCTCATAAATGGAAGTATAACAAGTGAAAGAAAAAAAGGAGAGAGGCCAAGAGGGCGATTTGGAGACTGAAGTTCTCCATTAGAGGAGCCGAGTGCAGTGGATATCGTTCACGTTACCAATAAAAATCAGCGGCCCAGGCACCTTGACAGCAGTGCCATACTCGAGAGAGGGAGGAGATTACAACCGTTGTGTATGGTGTGGAAAGCACCGCAGGAGTTTGCATGGGCAGCTTAGATGTTTGTTTTTAGTGCGGCAAGGCGGTCATATGGATATTGCGCAATAGCTAGCGGGTGAGAGAAAGATTCTCGACCACTTCTTCATGACTCGAATGCTTTGCCCATTTCGCCAAGGTACATCCTCCTAATTCGGGTAGTGGGCATCATCAAAAGCAGCTCCTATCTTGTGTGATCGTCAGGGATAAGGGCAAGGCGCCGATAGTGGCCACAGTGTGTTGTGAATCTTGTGTTATCCCACACTCGTTGCCAACCTCGTATTGAATAAGAAGATGCAGTGTGATTGAGAAAAGAGATTGTCGATGGGTAATGTGAGTATTTATTAGTGTAAGGCTTACGGTGAAGGTTAGAAGTGAAAGGAGTTAAGAATTAGTAATGTAACTGACTCGAAGAAAGATTCGGGAGCACTTAGAATGATGACTTTAAGCTAGGGGGAATGTGAGTATGTGAAATGAAATGAGACCTTGAGAATTCTCATAGAGCGTTTCGGCCATAGGTTAGTATATCGATCTCTTCGAGGTTTAGATAATTTCCTTATGTTTCAATTGAAGTTAAAAATGGTGTCTATTCCATACAGTCCCGAGGTTTAGAGTAACCTCTCTAGATAAGCGATACCGAGTCTTGCTCTATGAGTCCTGCTTATTTTCATGTTAAGAATCGATTATATGTATTAATTCATGTTTTTCGGTGTAGTCAACTCGAACTAGTCTTTAGAAGTTGGTTATTTACATTAGCTCGGTAGAGTTAGATTATCTCATGTATATGCTCAGTTTAGATGTTGAGAATAACTCGTGCTCATGAAATGGTTACGTCAGTTAGTTAAGATATTGTGAATCCCGGCTTAGTATTGAGAAGTGATTTGAGGAACGAAGAGAATGGTTGTATCGGTTCGGTGCCGGTTAATGGGAAAATTCTTCTCAATGTTCTACCTAGTTCCATATCTTTCGAGTCCCTCTCATGTCTTAGCATGCATTTATGATTCGAATATTTAGTTCATCTATGCAAGATCAAACCCTAGAGTCAAATATAAATCAATTTGATGGTAAATGTTCGGTATTTGCAATATAGGTTCTTTTCCCAATTCTTGAGAATATTTAGCCTGCATTGAGGACAAATATCTCCAAGGAGGAGATATTATAACATCTCAAGGAAAGTCTCTAAGACTAGATCAAAACTATTTGAGTTGAGATATTTCAGCCTTTGAACTTTTGGCTAAGTTTGGAATCGTTCTAGATGTATGGATAGGTCCGAGCCTAATGAATTCTATGGATACTAGTTGTTAATATCAATTCCTAAGTGCTAGAAGTGCGATGGATGCAAATTAAGGTCATACGAAACTTCTAGCACAAAGTTGAAGGTCGAGATTCTTTGCAATTGAGTTTTCGTACAAGTTCTGGCAAGGATCAAATTATAAGACTATATATCATTTACAAAAGTATTTTGGGTGATTCAATATATCAAATTGAATCCCTTTGTGAGTCTTCTCAATGCATCGACCTTGTATCAATCGGATTGGAGTAAAAGTTATGGTAATTTGGTGAAAGCTTTGCATCAACCTCATAGAACTATTCGTTAGGTGACTTAAATGATCTTCTGCGGCCTGGATGAAATGATGACACAGTTAGGTGGCCAAAATTTACGAAAAACTTCATTTCATAAGGGACTTCACGACTGGTCAAGTGACTTATTAAGTCACCTCTTAGTCGTTAAGTCAATCATTAAGATGGCGAAATTTGGAGAAAATTCTAGTAGACCCACGGATTGGACTCCACATTTCGTCCAATACCTGCGACACGTCATGTCCTTGTGAGGACTAAGTGGGACCCTACGGAATTTTGAGGTGATGAGATTTGGGAAGAAAAACGGAAACTAAGTCCCGAGATATGTGGGACCACAAAATTTTGAGGCGTATTGGCGAGCGTAACCTATGGTAGAATTACCTTTAAATTACTAGTTGTGTACAATATTCCATGTGTCATCTTGAAGAAGTGAATTGGTGATCAGACTTAGGTTTCCCATTAGAAAGTGTGGAGGTGAAGATAGTCTCTTATGAAGAAGTCCCACTCCAAATGCTTGACCATCAGGTTCGTAAGTGAAACAAAGTAGCTTTAGTCAAAAGTCTTGTGGAGAATCTGTGAGTTGAGGGAGCTACGTGCGAGATAAAGCAAATATGACTAGATACCCACACTTGTTCCCCTCATGCCTCGATTTCAGTTTAGGTACCAAATTCCTCCTAAAAGCATTCAATTCATGTGTTCGAGTCTCTTTGATATAATTGATCATTGAGTGTTGAATTTAGTTCGGACTTGTAGTTGATTGAGAGGTAGTCATTCCATTAGTTTTCAGCCCACTTACAATCGGTATTTACATGACATAGTGATTGAAATAATCTACTTTTAAAGATATTTTCAACATTTTGAGGATATGAATGTTTCAAGGGGGAGATATTGCAATGTCCCGAAAACTCAAAGACTAGATCCAAGACTTAAAACAAAGAAAACTAGAAATCTGCCGAAGAAGCCTCGGAAGACTCACCTAACGAGTCGTTATGAGATCTAATGACTCGTTAGATCGGTCGTGGGAAGGGGATTGATAAATGGGAGAAGGTACCCCATGGACGACCCAGTAGGTCGTGGTCGAGTCCCCACGATTCGTTGGGTCATTCGTGAAATAGCAGTGAGGAGGTGAGAGGAGGGAGGTAGTTTACTTGATGGAAGGACCCTAAACGACTCATGGTTGAACACTATTGTCTCGTTAGGTGAGTCGTGTTAGTCGGTTGGTAGTTATTGTTCAAGGTCGAGACAGTGAGGTTGGATGGTGACCTGGTCGTGGTGCGGATAATGACTCGTGGTGGCTGATCGAGTCCCGGATAAATTTTGACGTGCCTTAACGAGTCGTATAGCGACTGGTAGGTTGTATTAATTAGTCGTTAGGTCCCTTGTGGTGACTAGTGCCAAGTCGATATTTTGAAACGGTACTGACAGAGTGAGAGGTCCCAATGGTGTGGTCTCAACCAATGACTCGTTGAGTGACCACGTTAGGACCCTGAATTGACTAGATTTCAAATTTTACCCCAGGGATACTTTTGTAATCTCCTACCTATTTAATCTCTAAACTACGTCATTTAGGGTAAAAATTTCAATGATATTAGAGGGATTGAGCAGTTTCAAACTCATTCCCCATAGTCCTGAAACATCGGTTTGGAAACTTTTAGGTATGGCCGGGGTTCTTTATCCATTTGAAATTCAAGTTTCCTCTTCAAGGGGTTCTTAGCCAAGTATGTGATAATTCCAACAGAAATGTTCTTCTCTTGTGTCCTATAAAACTCTTCATCGGTTCATTGCTCAGTTATAGCCTGTGTTTCTATTGTGAAGATATTGTTATCACATCTTGTTAATTTCATGTAGAATATGATTCTATGCTAATTTTAGATGTTTTCCACCAGTATGTGACTAGAATGATGCCTATTCCAATGAAGTAGAAATTTAGCCCTAAGCTCTGGAAAATCGAAACTAGAATCCTGCTTAAGTATTAAATTCTCAAAAATAGCTTTAATCTTTGAGTTAGGGGTTACTATAATAGTTGTAGGTGTTAGAAACTTAGTCAAATTATGTTAGACAATTTCGGTGGAAAGTTCATATACTCGAAATGTCGAGTCCTAGTCAGTCGGTTACCCCCGGCAACCTCGCGGGTTGACCCAGGAATAATGTCAGGCGATCAATTTGACTACGAAAATCCCCCGGTATTTTCACCTCTAGTTATCAATCCTTACCCAGAACTTAGTGTATTGGTCCACAAGGTGGTCATGACACTCGGGCGGATAGCTCGACCCCAGCTTGGACCCTGGGTTTCGAGCTATCAACGGAGTATTGACTTAGGTTTTCGATTAGGAGTAGGACTTCCTTAGGTGGGCCAGGAGTTTGGCGTACCAGGGTTCCCAGAACTATGTTGCCAACATAGGTATCGGTATTTATTAGTCGATTGCTTGGTCTTTGTGATGTGGGTTCAATCTTGCTTTATACCCCAGCCCAAGGTATATTGGGTCATGCGGGCCAGGGTGCCACATGAACTCCCGTCTAGCACACATGGTTACATGTCGGTTATAGACTCTCCCACTAGTAAGCTCGAGTCCGAGTCTCGAATAAGCTGTTTAGTTTAGTTTCTGACAGGTTTGGGGTCGGTTAGTGGAGTATCTCAGTTTAGAACTTTCGGACTTAGGGCATGTCTTTGACAACTGGAAGCAAGGTAAATGTGACCATGTTGGTTTATTACGATTTAATGGCTCGGTTATCATTTGGTCATTGCATGTCATTTTTTCAGTTCACTCTTGTATATTGATTATATTTTCTCCATCCTCGGTATATTCAAATTACGCGCCTTCTTTTATACTATATCGTTTAATGATATAGTAGCGGAGTTCTCGGAGACCCGGCTCCGTTAGCCAACCGTTGGATCTCTCTCTCGTGACAAAAGTGTGAGTCCTCATCTTTTAGAGGCATTTATTTTTATTTATTTCAATTTCCTTTATTATTTTCAATTAAACTTAGAGTTAGTTGAGACTTGTCCCAGCAACTCCTCGGTTAGATGACTTTGAACATAGACGTGATTTTCGATCTATCGGTTTTGTTCGGATGTTTTAAACTATTGTGATTCAAACTTACCTTCGCAGATATCTTATTATGTTTAAAGCTTCCACTATTACATTTAATTAGAATGCTAGTGTATCTTAGACCAGGGGTTGACTTGGGCTCACTTGGCTTCAAGTACCGTGTTCCGTCCGGGGTGTAGATTCGGGGCGTGACAATTTGTATCCTTCAACCTTCCAACACACCACATCTTCCTTTGGTCCCTAGCTTCCTCACACCCTACCCCAACCTCTCATACTATTTGTCTAGATTATATACACATTTTTTAAGATAATATTTTTTGCTTAGATATGAAACACAAAAAATAAATAAGATACCTACTTATTTTTCTTTCAAGCCTTTTCATAAAAAGAATATTTTTTTCCTTCGTTACAAAAACACAACCAATAGATTTCATCTTACATTATCTATATTAGCTATCGGGATCTTTAACTATTGCATGTGCTTAAATATCTTTTAAGTCAAATTAGTTATTTAATTGATTACTTTCTTGAGAGGTATAAGTGTTAATTTTAAGTGCGACATTGTTCAAAAAAAATATGCCAAAAGCAAAAAAAAACAAATAATAATAGTATATAGTTTAAAAGGAAACAACTATATATGGCAACTTTTTAATTTTATAATTTTGAAATTTCATAATTATACTGTGCTGTCAGAATATTTTTACAACCTTTTGGTTGCAGTGCTTCATTTACTTTCTCACATTCTTTGACAGTTTGAAGGTAAACCACTATTTTTTGTCTTTTTCTTCTTTGAAAAGGTTACCACTTGAGAAGGTGTTTCCTTTCTCTTTCCACTTTCATTTCACCATTTGGCGGAAGGATTGGGCTGCAGAGAGATCGCTCCTTCATCGATAAGGTAAAAGTTCATATAATCAATCAATAAGTTTAATAAAATTTTCTTATTATGTTTGATTTGTTGGTAGCATTTTAAAAAAATTAATTAAATAGAATCTTAAGGTAAATAATATAAAAAAATATTTTAGTAATTTAATTTTTAAGTTTTAAAATTTCTGTTTTTGATATAATAATATGGATAACTAATTCTTTTAAAAATTCTTTCCTTACAGCCAATTTTTTAAAAAAAGAAAAAATTAAAAAAACAAAAAAAACATTTGAGATAGTCAGTTATATGAAATTGGAAATTAAATTATGATTGAAATAAAAAGTGATAGAAAAAATATTTTTAATTTTTTTAATTTTTTTAATTTTTTTATCTTTTTTGAATTTAAGATAATTAGTTAATTTTAATATGTATTTCAGTCATGTATGTCTGAATTTTCTTTTTTTATTTTAAATATTAAAAAAAAAATCATAACGAACCATAATTTAATATTATGAACTTAATCGATTTATAGTATAAATTTGAAGTATAAATCTATATAAAAAATATTGAAGTATGAATTATGTGATTTTAATTATGCCATGCCATATTTTCCACCCTAATATGTCATTTCAATTTTGATGATAGTTTTTTTGGTATCACTTCCTTCTATGAAGCTTGTATCTTATTTTAAATAAGATACAACTTTTTAGGAGTATTAAAATTTAAATATCTTATCTTCAGGAAAATAAAAGAAGAAAATTTCACGGAGGGAGACTTACGTAGAGAGAAGATGACATTGTATCAAAAAAATTGAACAAGAATGACGGAATTTTTTAAATTTCCGTGGCATTCATAGAATTTAGGTTTTCTATTTGTTTACTTATTTTGTGATTTTAGGTGATATGCATATTCTTGTGTTTATTTAAAATTTAAATTTGTGAAGAGTCGCCACGCTGAGGATCAAATCCCTTCATATAATATTTGTTTCAAGAAATATAAATAAAATATTTAAAAAACGAACATACACATAAAAAATTTTAAAATTCAAAATTTTAAAGTTAATATTTTAATATAATATAAATATATATATAGATTTGCTAATCTCCTTCATTATGTATATATGATTTTAAAATAAAATGAATACTTCTCGAGATGTAACTTCTTTTAAACCACCGAGTTTCAATAATTAATAAATTGTAAAATAGAAGTTGTATGATTTAAATATGTTACTCTATCAATGATTATTTTTTTTAAAGATGCATGGATCTTTGAATAACATTTGAAAAATGATTTTGATATTTTGTTTAATTTTTGAAAATTAGGAAAGTTTTCTTACAAAAAAGGGTAATCTTAAATCTCTTCCAAATAATAAAATTTTTACCTTATTATTTTGGTTTACTAGAAAAACATAATTAAATCGTTGAGATGTGTATAATCTAAAAATTATTTAACTGTAGCTTTTCTTTTATTTTTAATTGCATTAAAATTTTACTCTTTTCTCAATTGCAAAATGATGTGTGGAACTTTTAATACCACCTAAAATTTAGCGGAAGAAGAAAAAATTAGATACTAGCACAACTATAGGCCACATTACGATATTAACTTTCAAATTGTACATTCTAAAGGTGAAACTAACCTTTAAACCATTTAACCAAACAAGATTAGTATAAATTTTATTGTTAAGATGATATAATAGTAAAATATTGGGCTAAAAGTATGTGTTCATGTATGTCCCATTCATGCACTGTTTTTTCCCTTTTACGCACTGTATCTATCAATTAATGAATTAGTTGCTTCCTTGCTCTATTTTCGGGAACCAATATTATTTATAAATTCACAGTTTAATAATTGGTAGTAGTTCTTTTATTCTAGCTAAAACTATTTTATAAGTGTAGCTATTGAGAAAATGCACAAATAAGTCACTTATTTAATTTTGAACACACATACATTAGAGACTAAATAATAGGATGGCGAGGCTACCTAGTGCTTCTAAGGATGATCGTATACTATCGAAGGGGACATTCTTGAAGAAGAACCAATCGAGAGATCCCCGGACTTAACTATAAATACTATGATCGGTTGTACGGATGGCAATCCGAAAAGAGATAACATCAAAATGGAGCATATGACATGGTAAATTTAACTTCTTTTTCTTATGTTTTGTGCATTAGATAATAATAAAAAATTACATTATTCTTATTAGAATTTTTCTTCTACTCAAATCAAAAAGTGGAGTTGTTAAAGCACTCCATGAAAAGAAATAGAATGCTTTCTTACTCAAGAAGTGATCGTAACAAAAGAAAAGCGGGAGAGAGAGATTTAAGGCTGCTCTCACAATGCAAAGAACACACACACACAAATTAAAAAAAAAAGAATATTGATTTTTATTTATACGTTTTTTAAAAAAAAATTGTTACTATGAAAAAATAAGAATTAGAAACAGATAATTTTTATAGTTAAATTTTAAAAAATCCGTGTTAATAGTTTCTTTCACAATGGATTAGCAATAGATTATCAAAAATTATGTTAGTTATATGGTATTTGGTGATAGCGACAAATTTCATAGTTTCATTCTCTTTTTGAGTGGTAAATATTATATTTTATTTATTCTTACGACGTTATATTTTTAAATGAAAGGATCTTCCCTTCAAGAACGAAAGATCATGGAAGAAGTAGATATATTGTTAGAAGCAAATTGACAACAAAGAATAAATAGAGGGAGGAAGAAGTTTCTTCTTGATGCTGCAATGTCGATTTTGGTGCTAGAGGTAGAAGCGAGGGATGATGCACGAAACAAGCAGAATTTTGTCTTTAAGGATAGAACCTAACATTGTGAGAGGAACATATTCAACAAATTGTGGGAGAATCTTGGTATTGGCGGTGGTGGTGGAGGTGACATGTAAAATGAAATGTTGGTAGTGAATTTTGTCTTTGGCAGTGAATTTCTGTCTTGTGACGATGGTAGTGGCGAAGAAAGGGAGCAGGCGGATGGTGGTAAAATTTGAATATCCCAACATTTGCTCAAATATAGGATGCACGGTAATAATGTTAGAAACATGGCGTACCTCTTGCTCTTGTTTTGTTTTCCTTCTTGACTAACTTAGTTTCACAACCGTGCATTGCACATGTATCGCATTGGAGATTATTTGACCCTATATTTTATTACATTATTATTGTGAAATATAAACGTACATAGAATTATTTTCAAATAAATTTGACAAGATATTCTTCATTCTTAAGAGATGGTTAAAATGTAACACTAGTGAGGCCTCTAAAGGGAATTTTGGTCCATCTGCGGCTTTTGCATCGAAATAAGGAGGATCTACTAGTAGTTAATGGGGTGGAATTGGGAGTATTAACACTATTCTCTCATGTCGAAAATGTGATTTTTTCAAAAAATTGTCATCACTTCTATGAGTTTGTATCTATCAATAATAAGATATATTTTCATAGGAGCATTAAAATTTAAATGTCACATTATTTTCAAGGAAAAAGAAGAAAAATTTCATGGAGACTTACCTCGAGAAGGTGACATCATATAAAAACACTGAACAAAAATGAAGAGTTTTTAAATTTCCATTGATATAGAATTTAGATTTTCTATTTGTTTCTTATATATTGTGATATGCACCTATTCAAATCGTATTGTTGAGTTCCAAACTTGTTAAGGTAGCTACTAAGGATAACATCCTCTAGTATAAAGTTTTATGTTTTAATATAAATAAAATATTTAAGTTATTTATTTTTTTTAGTTTTTTTATATTTTTTAATTGCTTTTAAATTTAGAAGTTCATGCTTTTAATATAACTAGTTTCATGATACGTGCGTTGCACGTGTATGTTACAATAGGCTCTGTTTGACCTGTATTTTATTTATTATTATTGTGAAATATAAGCGTACATAGGGTATTTTCAAATAAATTTGAAAATACATTCTTCATTCTTAGAAGGAGAAGTTAAGTTTTGAATCAAATAAATACTCGGTAGTAAATTTTCTGTTGCAATTTCTGTACGTATATATGAACAGCTCATGTGAGTTATTTATAAGGGTATTTAGGTAATTTAACTTTTTTTAAATTTAGAAGTTATTGATTTTAATATATATATATTTATGTTAGCCCATATAATTGTTAGTGGGCATTAGGATTTAGGTAGTCCTAACCCTATGGGCATTAGGATTTTAGGTAGTCCTATGGACATTAGGATTTTAGGTAGTCTTATGGACATTAAGATTTTAGGTAATCATGATCCTAGGATTAGGATTTTAGTTTATGCCTATAGGCACCCCTTTGACTAGATCATTGCATTCAATTCTCAGAGTTAGCCTTTTGATTCTTTCTTTTCTTGTTCTTCAATAAACCCTTGTTATATATTAACAATATATATATATATATATATATATATATAGAGAGAGAGAGAGAGAGATTTTCTAATCTCCTTCATTATATAATACCTAGCTTGTTTAAATAAAATGAATACTTCTCGAGATGTAGCTCCTTCTAAGCACGATTTCAATAATTAATAGTGCTCAAACAACGGTATGTATCCTTCTAGCGAAGTTACTCTGTAATGGTAGTGTTTTTTTCTACTAAAGATGCACGGATCTTTAAACAACATTTGAAAAAGGTTTTGAGATTTTATTTAATTTTGAAAAAGGAAAGTTCTCTTAAAAAAAGGGTTATCTTAATTTTCTTTTATAAATAATAAATTTTACCTAATTACATTTGGCTTGATGTAGGAAAAGCATGCATAATCCGCCGTTTAAATGTGTATAATCCAACATTTTGATTTTGTTACTCATTCTTTTTCAGAGCCATACATAATTTCTATATCTAAAAATAATTTAACTATACACTTCTCTTTTTCTTTAATTGCAATAAAAAATTCCTAGCATATTATCTCAATTGCGGAGTGATCTTTAGTTTTTAATTAACACCCCGAGCGCAAGAAGAATGAGAAAATTAGTTACAAGTACATCTATCGGCACCTCTTGATATTTACTTCTAAATTATACCTTATAAAAGTGAAGCTAATATTTAAACATTTAAACCAAACAAGATTAGTAGAATTTCATTACTAAGATGATATAATAGTAAACGTTGTTATAAAGAGTGTGACTATATTATTGAGATGATATGCGATGCAAAATAATTTTTATTAGAATATTGGGCTAAAATTGTGTGTTCATGTATGTCCATTCTTGGACTATTTCTTTTTCCCTTTCTGCTATTTATCAATTAATTGATTAGTATTTCCTTGCTTTATTTTCGGGACAGTGTTTACAAAATTACAGCTCAATAATTGATAGTATTTCTTTTATTCTAGCTAAAACATTAAATATATATAAATATGTTTAGGCACATATATCATACTAGCGTATCCCTTAGAATTAAGGCACATATCATGCCAGTATCCCTTAGAATTAGGCACATATCATGCTAAGCACGTATCCCTTAGAATTAGGCACATATCATAAAATTGTATCCCTTAGAATTAAACACATATCGTAGCGGTTTTGTATATATAGTTTATCTTAATATAATGAGAATGATGGAGGAATTATTTCTAATATAAGGTATCAAAGCTCTAGGGAAAACGATCTTTTTTTCTTCCTTCCACAAATCTCCAGCCTTAACTGCTTCTTCTTCTCCATGCACTCTTCTTTTCTATTCTTCTTACGCTGTCCACCATGTCGGATAACAGAGCACTTTTCATCCACACTTGCGGTTTCAGCATTCGAACCATACACTCCATCACTCTAGAAATGGAGAATGTCCAATACTCCACATGGGCGGAACTCTTCAAAATCACCGTACGTTCTCATAAGGTCCTTCATCATATTCCTCCTGCGGGGGCAAAGAGGTTCCTTCGGCGGATGAAAGGAATTATAATTCGACTCTTGATACTCACCCGGTTCTTTCATGGTTATGCTACAATCTCTAATGATCTCTTGCATACCAATGATGAACCCGATGCTATGAGCCATGGAAGCTTGGAATCGACTCCGTGATATTTCCCAAGATAACAAAAATTCCGTGTGACCTTTCTAGGCAAGATTTTCCAATACAAAGATGGAGAATTTTTTCCCGAGCGTTTCGGCATATTGTCGAGTGTCTCAAGTCTCTTGTTGATCAATTAAAGAATGTCGGAGCACCGGTATCGAATAGTCGGCTTGTTATTCCAGCTCGTTTGGTCTCGAGAGCATATCGAGTGTTAGTACCTTGATTCGACAAAGTGACCCTTTACCTCCATTCTATAAGCCGTCGATGTTGACTTTAGAGGCGGCAGCGGTGAGTACCTTGAGGCGCTTGGAGTCCGCTATGGTGGCTACCTCGGGAATGAAGTATGAGGATTCGGGTTATCCATCCTCTCATTCGAACCATTCTAATCATCGTGGGAAGCAACATGGCAAAATTTTGGGCGTAAGGGTTAGGTGTGACAAGGTCCTAGTGGGGACGCGAGGAGTCGATCTCACGGTGGTGGTGCTCGGGATGGACAGCGCGGCAACAATCGCTTTGGGCAGCGGCTACGGACAACGGTAGTGGGGGTCACAGCCGTGGCCTAATTTTCCTCCTTGGGTTGGATGCCTGTGGGCCAACTCCACCTTGCCCATATCAACACAAGGGTGGGCTCAGCGTCAATGAGTAACAAGGGCGGCGGCAACACAGTCTTCTTAGGCCACGACCACAGCTCAGCCTTTATGGGTTCAACCGATGGGCGATCCGCTACATATGCACCAATGGATATATGGCTTACCACGTGCATACTATGTTGTTAAATCCCCGATCGGACATGGTACATGGACACCAAAGCTACTTCTCATATGACTTTCTCAATGGTAATCTCGTCTTATTTTAATTTGAATAAACATATAGTGGTATTACGTAGGCAATGGATGTCATATTATTCCAATTCATGGTTATGGTCACACGTCTTTGATTAATCATAATCCTCCTTTGTCCACACCTGATGTTCTTCATGCTCCCAAAATCATTAAAAACCTCATTTTACGCTCGAAGTAAGCCCCCTCTGATAATTATGTGACGATTGGAGTTTGATCCTTTTGGAGTTTTACGCGGAAGGATTTTCAGACAGGGAAGCCAATACTAAGATGTGATGATCGGGCGACCTTTGATCCTCTTACCTCTTCCATCAACAATTAAGCCCTCCACTCAAACCTTTGCTGACCATTTCACCTCTTTTGGCACTTGATGCGTTTGGGTCATCCAGGAACGCTAGTTTAGATGTTCTTAGGCTAAATAAGCATTTGATTATGTCGTCATTCAAGTTCTAGCATTTGTCGATCTTGTATCTTTGGAAAACATATTAAGTTGCCATTTGTTTCTTCAAAATCAAGTACTATTATGCCATTTGATATTATTCATAGTGATCTTTGGACATCTCCTTTTGAGTTCTATGGGGCATAAATATTATGTTTTCTTAGATGATTATTCTAATTTTACGTGGACTTTTCCCATAGCTAAGAAATCGGATGTGCTTGACAAATTCTTGGCATAAAGCTCATATTCTCACCCAATTTGAACGTAATATTAAGAATGTGCAATGGGATAATGGGAGGAGTTTGACAATGGCCTTTGGGAGTTTTGTAAAACAAATGGCATGTCTTCCCGGAGTCTTTCTTGTCCTCATACCTACTCGTCTCAAAATGGTAAAGCCCGAACGAAAAAGTCGGTCTATAAATAATATTAGTCGTACTCTTTTAGCTCATGCCTCTCTTCCCCCTTCTTTTTGGCATCATGCGTTACAAATGGCTACCTATCTTCTTAATGTGCTTCCAAGCAAGCTTTTGAGAAATATATCTCCACTTCAAATTCTTTATCATCGGGTTCCATCTTTCTCTCACATTGGGTTTTTGGGTGCTTGTATTTATCACCTCTTTTTCCATCTACAACCATCAATAAGTTGCAACCTCGTTCAACTCCCATGTGTCTTTAGGATATCCTCAGGAATCCACAGGTGGCTATAAATGCTATGACTTGTCCTCAAATAAGATTATAATTTTTCGGCATGTTGTGTTTGATGAGCATGTGTTTCCTTTGCACAATTGCATACTCATACGCTTCTACTTATGATTTTTATGTGATGATATTTCACCATATACATTACATCACTTACAAATACGAGAATTCTTCTCCTTCACTTATTCTAAGCGGCCCAAACACCACGACCCACCTCCACCTTCCTCTTTGACCCAGGCCTACTCCTATGAGCCGAGTACACATACATTGACTTCTCCTACTCTCCCCACACCTACGCAAACATCAAATTCCTTGCCCATAATGTCCAATTTTACCATGGTCACAAGAAGCCAAATGGGTATTTTAAACTGATAGAAATTATGACCATGCATATGCTACTACGATTACACGGTCCCCACTACCCGTAACCCGGTTGAAGCCCTTCGTGACCCGGAATTGGAAGTTGTCCATGGGCAGTGACCACTGATGCTCTTGTAAAAATAAGACGTGGGAGTTGGTACCCGTCCCTTATAATGAATGTTATTCGTTACATGTGATTTTTGCTCATAAAGAAAAATCGATGGTGTTTTGAGAGGCATAAAGACGTCTTGTAGGTGATGAGAAGGCTTCGGCGAATTAGGCGTGATTGTAGCGAAACATTTAGTCCGGTGGTGAAACCGGCTACAAATTACTTGATTCTTTCTCTCTTTCTCTATCAAAGGCATGGCCTATTCATCGGTTGGATGTTAAAAATGCCTTTCTTCATGAAGCTACAAGAAACAGTATATACTCTCCAACCATTGCAGAATTAGCGGATGCAAATACTCATCGATTATGTATGCTTATTACGTAAGTCATTGCCTTGGACTCAAAACAGCCACTGACTTGGTATAAGCGATTTCTTCGATTATCATTTCACTTGGTTTCTCTAATAGCAAGTGTGATAATTCATTATTTATTTATACATAGGGCGTGATATGGCATATATTTTGCTTTATGTTGATGATATTATTCTCACTTTGCATCTTCTAATGCTCTCCGGTACATCTATTATGAAGCTTCTCAGCTTTCGAAGTTTGCTATGAAGGATCTTGGTCCTTTAAATTATTTTCTTGGCATTGCGGTTTCTAGACATAAGGGTGGTATGTTCCTTTCTAGCGCAAGTATGCCGAGCAAATAATTGAAGGCGAGCGGGATGTCTTCTTTGCAAGTCATCTCCCTACTCCCTGTTGACACAAAAGGATAAGGTTAGTGCGACTTCTAGTACTTTCCTATGAGGATCCGTCTTTATATAGGGTCTTAGCAGGGCTCTTCAATATCTCTTACATTCACACCGATAGGATATTTGTTATCTTTGTTCAACAAGTGTGTTTATATGCATGATCCGAGGAGTTGATCATATGCAAGCTCTCAGCGCTTATCCGGTATATTCAAACCCTACAATTGACCATAGTCTCCATCTCCACTCATCTGTTTCATCCTTGTTTCTTATACGTCTTGATTGGGGTGGTTGCTAGGATACAAGGCAGTCTACCTCGGTTGTGTGTATTTTGGGTGATAATTTGATTTCTTGGTCTTCTAAGAAACAACCTATAACAAATTGAGTCTTAGGAAATAAGTATAGGGTGTGGCAAATGTATTATCCAAATCATGTTAGTTACGAAATTTGCTTTTGAAGTTACATTGTGGAATTAAACGGGCTACACTTGTTTATTGTGGCAATGTTAGTGCTATTACTTATCGGGTAATCCGGTGCAACATCAGCGTACCAAACATATTGAGATGGACATTCATTTTGTATAGGAAAAAAGTTGCTCGTGGTCGGGTTACCGTGTTCTTCGTGTACCTTCCGTGGATCACGGTTACCAAGGTTCTACCGCGAGTTCTATTTGAAGATTTTCGTGACGTCTCGGTGTCCGACAACCTCAGCCATTGCGGGGTGTGTATAATATAATATGTTTGACATATATCATACCCAAACGCTGTATTCCTTAGAATTATAGGCACATATCTGTACTAAGCGTATCCTTAGAATTAGGCACATATCATGGTGTATCCACTTAGAATTATAGTACATATCATACTAAGCATGTCCCTTAGAATTAGGCACATATCATGCTTCGGTTTTTGTATATATACGTTTATCTTAATGAGAATGATTGGTATTTCTAATATGGTATCAGCTCTGAAAAACTATTTTATAAGTGTACCATCTATTGAGAAAAGACAAATAGAGCCACTTATTTAATTTTGAACACACACATTAGAGACTAAATAATAGGAAAGCGAGGCTACCTAGTGCGCTGGGGTGATCGTATGCTATACGAAAGTTGGCAATCTAGAAGAATAATCAATCAGAGTGATCCCCACGAACTTAACTACAAATACTATGATCGGTTGCATGGATGGCTATACGAAAGAGACAATATGGAAATGGAACATGTGACATGGTAAATGTAACTTATTTTTTTTATATTTTGTGTGCATTAAATAATAGTCAAAATTGCATTATTCTTATAAAAAATTTCTTGTCAAATTCAAAGGGTGGAGTTGTTAAAAAGCACTCCATGAAGAGAAATAGAGAATGTTCATACTCAAAGATCCTATTGCAAAAGAAACACAAAAGCAATGTGACGGAGAAGGTTGCAAAAGCGCTCCGCTGACTGAGAACAACCTTGTGAACATGGATGACATACATAGACACAAAGACGAGGGTAAGTTTATGTTAAGATAGGAATTGAATAAAATGTTCTATGAAAACTCACTATAAGAAAATAGAATTAGAAACAAACAATTTTTGTCATTAAGTATTAAAGAAGATTCTACATGTGTAGTCTTCTTTCCTGTGGATCAACGGCAGTTATCAAAGTCATGTTAGTTATAAGATATTTGGTGATAAATTAGCGACACATTTCATAGTTTCACTCTGTCTTGAGTGGTTAAAAATATGTTTATTCTTACAATATCTTTTTAAATGAAAGGAACCTTCCTAAAAGAAAAATAGAATTTTCAAATTTGGAAGAAGAGTTTGCAATGTAAGGTCAAATAAGTAGTGAACATATTGTTGGGTAAATTGATTGCTAAGGACAGAAATGAGGGACAAAGTTACTTTCTGATGCACGAAACAACTGATTTTGGTGATGGAATAGGAAAAGGCAAGGGGATGATGCCCAAAACAACGAGAATTTTGTGTTGTAATAGAATGATACCGCGAGAGGAACATATGATAAATTGTGGAAGATCTTGGTGATGACGGTGGTGGTAAAAGCAATGACAAATGAAGGTAGTGCTGGTGGATTTGGTTAGTCTTTGGAAGATGATAGCGGCGGGCGAGAGAAGGCGCGGGGATGGTGGTAGGGTGAATATCTCAATAATTTCTCAACTACTAAGTTACACGGTAAAAATATTGACATGATGTACCTCCCACTCTTATTTTATTTTTACTATTTATTATAACTAGTTTCACGACACATTCATTGCGTTTATGTCATGTGAGTTGTTTCACCCTGTATTTATTTATTATTATTATGAAATATAAACGTACATAAAATTATTTTAAATAAATGTAAAAGATATTCTTTATTTTTAAGAGAAGAAGTTAAAACTTTGAAATAAAACACACTTGATATTAGGTGGCCCGTTATAATGTCTACATGTATATATGAAATTGACCTATCGTAATTTTTATATGTATAATGATATTATTGTTAAATAAATGATTATTCAAATACAACAATTAAGAAATATAAAATGCTTAATAAGAAATATTTTTATCCTTTTCAAAAAGAACTTTTTTCAAAATAGTGAGTGTGTTTATTATGGGAAAGAATGTTCAATTTTCTCGTTGGTGATTTGGAAAAAATATATTTTTTGAAAAACAGGGAAAACAAGTTCCATAGTGACATTTCCACATTGATGACCTCCTTTCAACCTTCCAACACACTCATCTTTACCCCATTCCCTAGCCTTCAACCCCACACCCTCCACCCAATCTCTCATATTATTTGTCTAGATTATATACAATATTTTTAGGATAATATTTTTTGTTTAGATATCAAATACAATAAATAAATAAGATTCACTTATTTTTCTAAGAAACTTTTTCATAAAATATATTTTTCCTTCTATCACAAACCTACACCCCAGAATAGATTTTCACATCTGTTATCTATATTGACAATCATGATACGTAACTATAGCATATTACTTATAGGTTTTAAAAGTCATATTAGTTACTTAATTCAGATTGCCTACTTTAAGACTTGAGATACAAGTGCTAATTTTGAATGTGATACTGTCCAAAATGAAATGTGCTTGAAAAGAAAAATGAAAAAATAACAACAATAAATATGCTAAGCTATTACAAAAATTCAAACATTAATCTTCAATTATATAATTTTAATTTTGAAATTTCAATAGTGTCTTTTTATTCTTCTGTATGTTACCTTTACATGTATTTTTTAAAATGGGTAAGTAGAAATTACAAGGTAAAAAATCAAACTCTCAACGATAAGGTAAAAGATCAAATAATGATCATGAAAATATAAAGTTCCTAATATATATTTGATATATTTGGTAGGATTATTTTAAAAGTTAAATAGAATATTAAGGTAAATAATAAAATCTTTAATAATTTAATTTTAAGTTTTAAAATTTTCTACTTTTAATATAATAATATGAATATAACTAATTCTTTTAAAAATTCTTTCCTAACAACCACATAATTTTTTTATTAAAAACTAAAAAAAAAGCTAAAATTAAGCTTAGTTGAAATAAACATTAGAATTCAAACTTAAAAATCATAAATTTTTTATTTTTAATATTTAACTTCAAACGTAATATTATAAATTACAAATTAAATGATAATGCACAATTAATGATATATAAACAAGTGTTCATGAAATATTTCTTGAGAAATGTGATTTAAAACTTTGAAAAAAATTGTAATGCACTATAAATTCAATATTATTGAACTTGATCGATTTACGAGTATAAAAGGCACTTAGAGTAGTATCACTACACCACATGCGATAGGCATTATCAACTTAGGCTACAGTTAGTTCACATAACAACAAAATAATTAATAAGAATTGACAAAAAATAAAACTAATTCCTACGTCTCTATTGCTCTGAACTCCTCTTTTTATAGATTACCATAACCAATTAAGTCATGCAATATTACAAATACAACTACTCATATTACCATTTGGCATTATTATTCCATTATATCTCTAGTTTCCCTTGGCGTAGGCCACTACTAACGCCAGCGGTCCATTGCCACGGTGATATGTCTACTCTGGTATTCACTAAACGGTAGCCCGAGCTGGTTATTTTGTTTTCCCACCATGCTCGTTTCATTAAGTGTTTTCTATTAAAATTACTAGTGATTCATCATCACGGTAATTTTCTCACGGGGTTTCTCACGTATTATAGTTCGTTTCATGCAAATATCAATTGCCGGTCATGCCCTCTCAAATAACACATAACAAAAGTGCAACATGCATTCTGCATGCACACATACATCACGTCAATTATCTCAAGACATCACGTCAATTATCTCAAGAATATCATCAAACAAGTATCATATATCATGCAAATCATACATTGTATCTTAATTTAGAAAATCTACCATGCACACATACTTGTTCTACATACCGTAATTATACCTCACTTAAAACCTGGCCCCATAATTTTGTGAATTTTACACCTCATTCTGGTCTCCCATCATAATGTACATCCTTTGGATCACACAAGTATATTGTCGCTTTCCCGATACCATCACCACCAATAAACATAGGTGTCATGCCTTACCAAAATCAATCTGAACTCAAACATACCAGTGGTAATGTGCCGGGAACACGCCTATGTCACATCATTATACATACATACTAGAGGATCTTACTTTTGTCATTCCGATCATGACCTATAGG
>JACEIK010011421.1:18927-31709 GCA_018107945.1 Datura stramonium | reverse complement strand
ATATTTATGTTATTGGCTCAAGTTATGTTTTGATAAAGTTTGTTTACGATTATGATAATGAATGATTTATGAATGATTTGAAAGTCTTGAGCCTTATGTTTACATACGAAGTTGATGATACAAGCATGATATCCTCCTCCTATGTTTATTTATGAGTTTATTTTACTTTTAATATTCGTTTACTTACCTTGCATACTCGGTACATTTCATGTATTGACCGCATACTTTCGATGTTGTATCGTTTCATGATATAGGGTTCTGATCTCACACTCATCCTCATCCTTAGTCCATCTCAGCTTACGCTCTTAGATTATTGGTGAGTCCTCATGTTCTGAGGACCGTTTGACAGACTTTTATGTTATCTTGTGTTTCAGTATTGTTTGGGTTAGTTGGGGATGTTTTCCCATCAACCCATCGTATGTAGTAGAGGCTTTCAGACAATATGTAGTACTCAGCTTATGTGTACGTTTAGTATTTCCTGATGGTATGCTATGGTTACGTTTCTGTTACATTTTATCTTTAGTATTCTGCTTATTTAAATGAGAATAGTTGTATGCATGTTCCATGGGTCGACTTGGGATTTCTCGGGGTACTTTGTCCGGTTTCTATTATCTGGGTGTACATTCGGGTCGTGACAAACTTGGTATCAGAGCAATAGGTTTGAAGTGTCCTAAGCTGTCAGAAAGCTGCGTTAAGTAGAATCTTTTTCATGGGTGTGAAGCGCGCCACACTTATGACGAAGAGGTTACTGGACATTTAGGAAATGTTCCCTTCCTTCATCTTCTATGTCGTGCGATGAAAAGTCTCTCCATCCTTCTAATTCGTGCGTTTTGCAATTGTAGAATTATGGCTCTCAGAAGGATGAACGGAAGGAGGAATGGAAATGATGAAGGCCATGGGGGCGGCAATGACCATGGGCATCAGCAAGCCCCACCTATTCAGGAACCCCAAGCACCAGAGCCAGCTGCCCGCAGCTATTCAGATGTTGGCGTAGGCCTTGACCGCTCAGGTCAACCAGCAGGCCATTGTGCAGGTCCCACAGAATGGAAATGCAGCGGCGGCTCGGATTAGAGACTTCTTGAGGATGAACCCTCCTGAGTTCATAGGATAAAAGGTGGACGAGGATCCACACGAGTTCATTGAAGGGATCTTGAAAGTCACTTAGGTTATGGGGGTGACAAATGGGGAGTGTGTAGACTTGGCCTCTTATCAGCTAAAAGAGGTCGCTCATATTTGGTACAAGCAATGGAAGGACAGTAGGGCAGCGGGAGCAGGCCCTATCAGCTGGGATCAGTTCCACATGGCTTTTCTCGACAAGTTCTTCCCTCGGGAGATGAGGGAGTTGAAAGCAGCGGAGTTTGTGAACCTCAAGCAGGGAAAGATGACAGTGCTGGAGTATTCGCTTGAGTTCACTCATTTGTCAACGTACGCCCTAGAGTTAGTGATGGATCAGAGGCCGCGGGTGAGCCGATTCGTTCATGGTGTGGCTGGTTACTTAAATAAGGATTGCAGGACCTCCATGCTTCACCAGGATATGGACTTTCCTCGCATAGTGTTGTACGCCTAGCAGATGGAGGCAGCTCATGCAAGGGAGAGGGAGGCAAAGAGGTCTCGGACGGATAGTCGTGGGATTTTGCATCAGAGGTCCCGTGGTGGTTACCATCCACAGTTTCAGCAGAAATCACTAGCCCCAGTACCATCATCAGCTAGTTTTCCATCTAGACCCAGGGGTGATTAGAGGATCAGGGCTTCAGGATCGAGGGAGCAGAGGGGCACCCAGTTAGAGTATACCTCTCCGACCTGCGGGAAGTGCGGCAAGAGTCATGTTGGGGAGTGCCTGCTCGGTTTAGATATTTTCTATGGGTGGTAGATCTGGGCACATGTGCAGAGCGTGCCCATATTCTAGATAGGGTGATGATAGGAGTCATGCACAGACCACCAGGTCAACAGCAGCTCCAACCCGTTCCTCTTCACAGGGAGCATTGACTAGTGGAGGTGGCGGACAGCGCCAAAACCAATGCTATGCCCTTGCCTCGCGCCAGGAGCAGGAGACTTCGCCAGATATGGTCACTGGTATGTTATGTGTCTTTCATATTGATGTTTGTGCCTTGCTAGATCTGGGAGATACCTTGTCTTTTGTGACTCCTTACATTACTAGTAGCCTTGTAGTTAGTCCCGAGACTTTGTCAGAACCGTTTTCAGTTTAAACCCCTGTTGGTGATTCGGTCATAGCTAGACGAGTATATAGAGAATGCCCGGTCACTGTGTTGCACAAGGTTACCTCTGTAGACCTTGTAGAGTTAGCCATGACTGACTTTGATGTTATTCTTGGCATGGATTGATTGTTTGCATGTTATGCTTTGATTAATTGTAGGATCCGTAGAGTGGAATTTCATTTTCCGGGTGAGTTAGTGTTGGAATGGAAGGGTAGTTCGGCGGTACTAGCAGGTCGATTTATTTCCTATCTTAAGGCCAAGAAGATGATTTCTAAGGGTTGCATGTATCATCTAGTTAGGGTTAAGGATGTTGAGTCTGATACCCCGACTATTTAATCAGTTCTGGTGGTGTGTGAGTATCTGGATGTTTTTTTCGCTGAATTGTCGGGTGTTCCTCCTGAGAGGGAAATCGACTTTGGCATTGATCTCTTACCTGATACGCAGCCTATCTCTATTCCTCCCTACAGTATGGCTCCAGCCGAGCTAAAGGAATTGAAGGATCTTTTGGATAAAGGCTTTATTAGACCGAGCAAGTCTCCATGGGGTGCACCAGTTTTATTTGTTCAAACGAAGGACGGCTCCCTTCGCATGTGTATTGACTATTGGCAGTTGAACAAGGCTACCGTCAAGAACAGGTACCCCTTACCCAGGATCGATGAGTTGTTGAACCATCTTCAGGGTTCCAAATGCTTCTCCAAGATTGATCTCAGGTCCGGATATCACCAGCTCATGGTTCGGGAGAGTGACATCCCGAAGATCATTTTCAGGACTCCGTATGGTCACTACGAATTTGTTGTTATGTCTTTCGGACTAACCAATGCCCCTGCAGCTTTTATGGATCTAATGAATAGGGTTTCAAGGCATATTTGGACATGTTCGTGATCATGTTCATCGATGACATTCTTATATACTCCCGGAGCGAGGAGGAGCATGCCACTCATTTGAGAATAGTGCTGCAAACCCTCAAGGATCGTCAGCTATATGAAAAGTTCAGTAAGTGTGAATTTTGATTGGACTCGATGGCATTTCTGGGTCATGTGGTATCAAGCGAAGGCATAAGGGTAGATTCCCAGAAGATCGAGGCGGTGAATAAATGGCCCAGACCGGTGAATCCTTTAGAAATTCAGAGTTTCTTGGGCTTAGCAGGTTACTACCGAAGATTTGTTGAGGGTTTTCATCAATTGCAGCCCCATTTACTAGGTTGACTCAGAAAAAGGTGAAGTTCCAATGGTCGGATGCTTGTGGAGAAAAGCTTCTAAGAGTTGAAGACCCGACTTACTTTAGCACCAGTGTTGACTTTACCCAAGGGTACTATTCTTCGAGAGTCGAACTAGGATGTGTGTTGATGCAGCGTGGGAAGGTAATAGCATATGCCTCGAGATAGTTGAAAGTTCATGAAAAGGATTACCCGACCCATGATCTTGAGTTGGCCGCGGTGGTGTTTGCATTGAAGATATGGCGGCATTACTTGTATGGAGTCCACGTGGATGTATTTACGGATCACAAGAGCTTGCAATATTTTTTCGCATAGAAAGATCTAAATCTTCGGTAAAGAAAGTGGTTGGAGTTACTAAAAGACTACGACATGAGTGTCCTCCACCATCTGGGCAAGGCTAATGTGGTTGCAGATGCACTTAGTAGGCTCTCTATAGAGAGTGTGTCCCATGTGGATGAGGGAAAGAAGGATTTTGTGAGAGATGTCCATCGATTTGCAAGGTTGGAGGTTAGATTGATCGACTCGACTGATGGCGACGTTATTGTGCAAAATGGGTCAGAATCATCCTTAGTGGTTGATGTCAAATCTAAGAAAGATGAGGATCCGACTTTGAGGAAGCTGAAGGAAGCAGTGCGGAGTCAAAAGGTGGAGGTTTTCTCCCAATGGAGAGATGGTGTTCTATGATATCAGGGTCGGCTATGTGTCCCGAATGTTGATAATTTGAGGGTTCGGATATTGCATGAGGCACATGGTACCAAATATTCCATCCATCCAGGATCTACGAAGATGTATCCGGATTTGTAGAAAATCTATTGGTAGGATGGTATGGAGAGGTATATTGCAGAGTTCGTAGCCAAATGTCCAAACTGTCAGCAAGTGAAGGTCGAGCATCAAAGGCCGGGAGGTGTACTTCAGGATATTCGCATTCCCGCTTGGAAGTGGAAGGAGATAAATATGGATTTTGTTACAGGCCTACCTTGAACTCGCCGACACTATGACTCCATTTGGGTGGTTGTAGATAGGTTAACTAAGTTGCACACTTTCTACCGGTCAAAACCACAAAATCGGTGGATGATTATGCCAAGTTGTATATTCGGGAGTTGGTTCGACTTGATGGAGTACCCTTGTCAATTATTCCAGACCAAGGTACTCAGTTTACCTCCCAATTTTGGCGGTCTTTCCAAAAGGGACTTGGGACTCAAGTTAAGCTCAGTACAGCTTTCCATCCGCAAACAGACGGTCAGGAGGAACGGACAATCCAGACTCTTGAGGACATGTTGAGGGCATGTGTCATGGATTTTAAAGGTAGTTGGGATGATCATTTGCCCTTAATCGAGTTTGTTTATAATAACAGCTATCACTCCAGTATCTAAATGGCACTGTTTGAGGCTCTTTATGGGCGAAGGTGTAGATCTCCCATCGGATGGTTTGAGGTTGGTGAGGCAGCTATGATAGGGCCAGATTTAGTTCACGAGGCGATGGTGAAGGTCGAGTTGATAAGGGACCAATTGAAAACCGCTCAGAGTTGTCTTAAATCATATGTCGATGTGAGGAGAAGATATTTGGAGTTTGAGGTGGACGATTGGGTATTTCTAAAGGTATCTCCCATGAAGGGGGTCATGCGGTTTGGGAAGAAGGGAAAACTCAGTCCCCGATATATGGGTCTTTACTGGGTTATAAGGAAAGTTGGTAAGGTGGCGTATGAATTGGACTTTCCTTCAGAGTTATCTTCAGTTCATCCCATGTTTCATGTATCGCTCTTGAAAAAGTACATTGGTGATCAAGCTTTAGTGGTCCCCATGGACAACATTGGTGTAAAGGATAGCCTCAACTATGAAGAAATTCGGGTGAAAATCTTAGATCGTCAAGTACGTAAGCTAAGGAACAAAGAAGTAGCTTCAGTTAAAGTATTGTGGAGAAATTAGCATGTTAAGGGAGCTACGTGGGAAGCCGAAGTGGATATGATGGCTAGATATCCACATTTGTTCTCTACCGGCTCAGTTCCGACTTGAGGTAGCAGTTTTTGCCCTATGACTCTATCTAGTTTTCATGTTCAGTTCATGTGTACAAGTTTCTTTTATGTGTATGAATGTGTGTGTGAAGTATGAGATCTGTTCAGCCATATGGTTTTATTCAGAGGTAGTCATTCTGTGAAAAAATTGGTTCAAATGATCAGTATATGGCTATGATAAATTGTATGTTTCTGTTGGCTGCTTGATACCTATATTCGAGGATGAATGTTTCCAAGGGAGAGATATTGTAATACCCCGGGGAGTTGAATTTGAAAAGTACAAAAAACTGGCAATATATATATATATATATATATCACAGGACGGGTGACTCAACGACTCGTGGTTGGATACCACAAGTCATTGGAAGCAGTCGTGGTATGGGTGTTCAGGGAAGTAGTGGTGACAACGGCAGTGTAACGACTCATTGTCAGGAACAATGAGTAGTTGTTAATGTTCATAGGAAGGGCGGAACTTAGGCTGATGGGGAACCCACGGGGCATCCCACGATTCGTGGTGAGATGTGACGGCCCCTTGTTTCTAGTCATTACTTGTGGGTTGAGAATTCCAATGCATACAACGGATTGAGACTACGACTCATTGGAAGCCACCACGAGTCGCGGTGAGGCTCGTGGTAAGGGAAGTTCAGATTGGTCAAGGAGTTGACGACAGTCGATCCAATGACCTGTTCATTGAGGCAACGACTCATCTTGAGGAGTCGTGGGAAGAACCTGAGGTTTGTCATGAGGCAGTGGACCCTACGACTCGATACCACAAGTCGTGGTATCGGGAAACGACCTGTTGGATCGATCGTTGGTCCGTCCGGAGCAATTTTCAGGGAAATTTCATTAAGGGAAATTTTGACTTTTCCATGCTTTGAGACCCTAAACTACGTAGTTTTGTGTTTTTCTGAGTGTGATAAGACAGGTCTAACGCATACCCATTCCCATGCAAGAGCTTTTAGAGGGGTTTTAGGGAGATCCAAGGTCTTCTTCTCCAAAATTCCATCAATTTCTTTATGGGTATTCAAGGAACATTGAAATCAGTCCATTCCCAGGTATGTAGGGTTTAGAATGGGTGACTCCTTTCACACCCATGCCCAAATTTCATTTTAAATCATGAATACTCCTATTCAATCCTATGGGGTTTTACCCAAATGCATGAAAATGTGATTTCTCTTTGTGGGTATAATTTAATTGAGTTTTAATTATTGAATTATGAATGATGGGCAAGTTTTATATTTTTCTCTTTAAAATTATGTTTCAAGCTTTTTAAATCTAAAATGCCCATTGATGAAGGTTCATGAAAGTTATAATTTATGATGAATATTCACTATTTTGAGTATATTGATGATGGAAAAAGCATGATTTCAAGTTTCCATGTTTATGAGAATATTTTGAAAGAATTGAGTATGTTAAAGTATTTGGAAATACCCACATGTTGAAGAATGATTTACGATTTATGAAACGAATTACATGATTTATCAATTTATGATGTCGGCTGATGAAAAGGGCCTTTGATTCTTGGATAATCATGTTTTAAAGGGGATCAATGATTATAAATTTTATCTTTTAACCAAGGAATCTTAATGCATGATGTTATTGATTTTCGTATGAGCCTATATGCATGTTTTTGGGAGCCATGTTTAGCATCGAGCAGCCCGACGTTCAAAAGACTACGTTGGTGTGTCATAACCACATTCCACCGTGGGTTTCTAATGATATATTATATTGATAATGATTCCCTCAAATATGATATCACGCTTAATGCACGACCCTCGCGTGGCAAGCCAGTGTCGACTCTACCCACTTGAGTGAGATAGTTGGGGCATCATGAAAGGCTCTACCATGATGGTGTCGGTTATGAAGAGTCCTCCCATTGTTCCGCATGTATTATGCATTGTTATATTTATGTTATTGGCTCAAGTTATGTTTTGATAAAAAAAATTTACGATTATGATAATGAATGATTTATGAATAATTTGAAAGTTTTGAGCCTTATGTTTTCTTACGAAGCTTATGATACAAGAATGATATCCTCATCCTATGTTTATTTATGAGTTTATTTTACTTTTAATGTCCGTTTACTTACCTTGCATACTCGGTATATTTCATGTACTGACCGCATACTTTCTATGTTGTATCATTTCATGATACAAGTTCCAGATCTCAGCCTCATCCTCATCCTTAGTCCATCCCAGCTTATGCTCTCAGATTATTGGTGAGTCCTCATGTTCTAGGACCATTTGACAGACTTTTATGTTATCTTGTGTTTCAGTATTGTTCGGGTTAGTTGGGGATGTTGTCCCATCAACCCATCGTATGTAGTAGAGGCTTTCAGATAATATGTAGTACTCAGCTTATGTGTACGTTTAGTATTTCCTGATGTTATTCTATGGTTACGTTTCTGTTACGTTTTATGTTTAGTATTCCGCTTATTTAAATAAGAATAGTTGTATGCATATTTCATGGGTTGACTTAGGGTCTCTCGGGGTCCCTTGTCCCGTGTCTACGATCCGGGTGTACATTCGGGTCGTGACACTACCAATGACATCATTCAAAAGAATCCATGAGTTAGGCATATTTGACTAATAAATGAGAAACATATTATTTGTTAGAAGTACTTAACGGTATACTATGAGAAATAATGACTTTGTGGGATGAAGAATCTCTTGGTTTGAAATTAAAACAAACGTCTCATACCACCCCTGGTCATTGTCATAGTCAGCAAAAGAGATGGTAGGTTATTTTGACCACACCACCTTGGTAAAGCTTGGTGGAGTAAAAGATTCAGAACATGACCATGGGTGAAAGACTCTTCAGCCAGGGCAGCAACGTATTGCAAATGTGAAACCAACTCCACACATAAGGCCCTACTTGAGACAAGTAGATGTTATACCTTTTGTACGTCTAATCAATTGTTAAGTTAACCAAAAGAGTGAACTCAATGGTGAAAGGGTATGTGTACATGAAAGAACAACCATCATGATGTCTGGTAACACAACTATCCTCTTGAGCACAATAAATGTGTAATTCTTCCTCTTTCCGTCCATAGTCCACCCGAATAATATGAAGGTGTTTTGTTGTATTAAAGAAGGAAATTCGAACATTATCTTGTCATGGTTATCGAGCTTCTTTTCTATGTTTTTTTGAGATTTACAATTCAAAGAAAATTCTGACTCCTTAAAGATGACGTCGTTCATGGTTCTCTCTAGACTAGGCTTTAATCAGCCTCCCTTTCATAAATGAGGGTTACCAGTGGTAGCATATATTTTGTAGAAATTAACGAATAGCCTATAGATGGTGTTAAAACTAGAAATGATAGTGTGTGGACTGGTCTTTAGGTCTTGATCCTAATACATTATGGTTTTATATGCAAAGATAGAGGTAAAACTTACAAAATTTTGAAAATAAACGAGTGGGAAGGCAATAAACTCTTGGGCAAACAAAGAACTCTCTACTAGAAAGATGAAGAACATGAAGAAAATGAGTTGATGAGAGGATCTGGTAACCGCTGACGATGTGTCGTACACGTGAGTATTAGTGTTGGTGATGTTTTCATCTTGTTTAGAAAAAAAATTCGGAACCAAAAAATCAAATAAAGAAAAATGTAGTTTATATTAGTTATGCACAAATCCAACTTGCTTTGTTTTAGGTTTTTCGACAATATGATGATTTGATATATTTTCACAATTAAAACTATACTTATTTTATTAATCTAACTGTATTGGATAAAAAACAAAATGGATAGGTGAAGAATGATGCAATGATACATGGAAAGAGTTATCGATTGAAGCTGTTGAATGATGTAAGCATCAGAGTACATCTTCAACATCATACAAGTAAGGAAACCCCGTTCTAGAAACATTTAGAATCAGTAGTATGGTCACTAGTAATATGTCAATAAGGTTCGTCTATATAGCTCTAAAGATATGGAATCAAGCATCCAACAATAACAAAACAAGAAGAGGATAATATAAGTTTGTAGGACCATCCATCATGGAAGGGATCAAGATTTTCACAAGTCATTGCGCAATTGAAGATGTCGTGATTTTTAGTAGAGATCTTATTAGGGTGAGATCGACGGAGAGTGTTACCTAGGGTTTCATTATAAATTGTGATACAGTCATTTTTAAGGGGAATTCACGATTCTAATCAATACTCAACTATACATACTCTATTATAAGGCTTGCCAGCTTATTGTTATTATTATTAGGAAGAGATCAGTAATTCTGATGACATTATCAGCTAGTGGCATCAGGATCTAGGCTCAATATATATTAATCCAATTGATTACTTTGTTTTAGTCTCTTTTTTAGCTATTTCATTTAGTTATTTTATCATATTTTAATATATAAATCTTGTATTTGGATCATTATGATTCACATATCCATAAACCTGGCATTCAAATTCAACTAACTGCTTTATGAATAAACAGTTTGGCATCTACTATGAAGATTGGATAATTGTGGTATTATTTTGACCTTCTATCTCATTCACTAATTCGTTAATATTCCTTTTTATATATAGAATATCCATTTGAGTCATGGACATAATGGAATAAAAAACCAATTGAATGTTGATCTTGTTTGTGGTCATCTCAATCTCAACAGTGTTCGAGTGTCATCTGCATTCAACAAACAAAACTTAGCCATAAAAATAATACATGGGGAAGGCCACAAAAATCTTTTTCTATGACCAGAAGGAAATGCTTGTTAATAAATGAGGGACCCCACCCCTAATGATATGTATGTCTATGGGGATAAATCCAACCGAGTTGAGGATCATGTCGATATGGCAATCTTTAAGGAGACTATGGAGATTTTAGTAGCTAGTAAAGAAGTATAACGGATCACCTTTCTCGACATGCACAAAAGATGGAAAAATTGTAGAAAGTGGTGACTACAGATTCCAATAATGCAAATCTAGGTGAACAAGTGCCACTAGATACGGTACCGATAAGGAGAAACCTAGGAATCGATCGCGGTCAGAGAATAATAGAGCTAGAAGTTTGGGAAGTGGCTATAGGAAGTGCGACACACCTATAGATCCTTTCTAGGATGACTATTGGAAGTGTGTAAAGGTTACTCTTTGATGGACCATATCCCAGGGGCACCACTAGTCCTCAGAGGTCTCGATTTAAAGAAATACTGTCAATTTCCATATATATCAAGTGTGGTACTGGGGTTGATCTCCAAAAGGTTTGTGATGCTAGAAATCCTGTAGTATAATAGGAGAATAGACATATAAGAGCACATAACAATATAAACAACAAAAGGTAAAGGAAATGACTTGCTCGAGGATAGGATTGAGTAGGGCATGATAAGGAAATTCGAAGAAGCCTTGACTAAAGGGGCTTTCACATGGTATTTTTTCTTACCTCAACACTCTATTGACTCTTTTTTTATTCTTGAAGATGCTTTTATCAAAGAGCATATTAGGTCTCGAGAGGCGGATGTTTTCACAATAACTATCACGACCCGAGAGTACACCTGATCGTAGACACAGGACAAGGAACCCTGAGAGGCTCCAAGTCAACCCATGGCATAATCATCGTATACACTTAACATAAGAAACGTCAAACATCATGAGCAAGCGGAAGAACTAACCAGAAACTGATATAAATCTAAATGACAACTTAATAACATTTAAATACAACGCTGATTCTGTCTAACAAATCTGAAAGCCTTTTAATAAACTGATGAGTTGTTAGGACAAGCCCCTAGCTAACTCCAAAAGTATGAAAACTGATAACAAGATAAACTGAGAATATAAACCACGTCCTCAAAAGATGAGAACTCATAGTGAGCAGCTGGAAGAGAGAGAAGCGTATCCAGTCACGCGGCCGAACCTAGAGACCTGGATATATATCATAAAACAATATATCACAAGAGGCGTGCAGTCAGTACTTGGAATGTACTGAGTATGCAGGAATTTTAAAAAACAACTCATAAGCATCAATATATGAGTAGGGAGTACCGTAAATCACCGGGTTAGTAACATAACCGAAAAGAGATACAACAATCTGTATGATATCCTCATATTCATATAAACATAATCACATGATAAGGACATGCATTTTTACAAGTTCAACTGAGCACAAAAGTATTGATCTTAATGACACAAGAATGCAAAGTCATGACTGAGATCTAAAGGGCCCCCAACTGTCCAAGGGAAACATTCTCACTCGCGAAAACCCCTAACCGTCGAAGGGAGAGTAAACTTTGATGTAAGAAGTCACTGACTAGCTAGGGATGTACGAAATACTCTTGCTAACAAGAACTCCCAACTGACTAGGAAAATACCCTTGCTAACGAGAAATCCCCATATACTAGGGAAATACTCTTGCTAACGAGAAATCCCGACTGACTAGGGAAATATTCTTGCTAATGAGAAATCCCAACGGACTAGGGAAATACTCTTGCTAACGAGAAATCCCGAATGACTAGGGAAATACTCTTGCTAATGAGAAATCCCGACTGACTAGGAAAATACTCTTGCTAACGAGAAATTCCGACCGACTAGGGAAATTCTCTTGCTAATGAGGAATCCCGACTTACTAACGCTAATCCAAATCGCAACAGCTAATCAAATACAAAATAACAGTTACTTATTTTCATCATACAACATTATTATCAATAGGGTGGGCTACTTTCTAATAACATCAACCCAACAGTTGCAATATCATTGTCATGCGTTATCATCATGGAATCCAATTTATAGTTATCTCAAGCATCTCTTGCTAACGAGCATTCCACAAGGTCACACTACGCATATACTATTATGACACTTAAAACACCAAGTTCATCTCATTCACATGTAATATGAGATCATTCAAGGTTTATAAATACAACTCATACTCTATCAAGATATATGACTTCACTCATTTAAGACTACAACATTTCATACACTTGTCATAATCACTCCTTTGTGAACCCTTTAGCCATGGGCGTTTTAGATTCCAAGGTTTTTTTTATAAAAACAATTTAAATGAGAAAAATAATATAGAATCCGCTCAGGCTTTGTAGTTCAACAATGGAGGTGAAATCTTCTTACGCCAAATCAATTAAATCTAAAGTAGGGTAAGAACACCTAACTTATTTCAATTACTCAAGCCCATAACTTCTACTCAATCCCATATGATCATCAACATCATACCCAAGTCATTAGGGTTAATTATACAATATTTCCACACTTTCTTCATGTTCATGAGTTTCTACAATAATCATGAAAGGAATTTATAATTCCCAATCAATACTAAGATCAATTTAGGGAGAACATACTACATGCATACATACTCACCTAATCTTCACAATTTCATCATATTCATGCATGACTACGA
>JACEIK010011421.1:7761-18632 GCA_018107945.1 Datura stramonium | reverse complement strand
CCCGCTTGATTATCTTCCTTGAAGCTTGAAGAACACCTTGGGAAAATCCTAAAATCTTTGGAGAAGAGAGGAGGAAGAAGGGGATTGAGAGAATGCGGGTTTAGGCTTAGGAAAACCCTTAAAAACGTCCCCAAAATACCCAAAACAACATCACTTTAAATTTGGGAGCGTGGGATTTTACCAACCTGCCCTTGAGAAAATCTGAAAAATTGCTCGAACTGATGCCACGACTCACCTGATGAGTCGTTGCCACACCCGATGACTCGTTAAGTGCTCTCGTCAACTCTACTGGAAATTCTCAACCTCCAGAACATGACCAGCGTGACGACTCGTCATGTCCTTCCGTCAAGTACACTGGAAATCCTTTAAAATCGGAAGCCTCTCTCCTAACGACTGACAATACGATCCGTTGCCACTCCTAACGACTCATCATGTCCTCCGTCACCACTTCCTCCTGGCCTCCACCTCACGACTGCACACGAAGGCTCTTGGTATCCCACCACGAGTCGTTAAGTCTCCCGTCCTGAGATATTTTTGCCAGTTTTTCTGCACTTTTCCAATTATACTTTTCGAGTTTATTCTTAGTCCCTTCCGGGGTATTACAATAACTTAGGTCAACACAGAGTTGCTTTGGTTCTTCATGGTCAGATTTCATGAGAATAGAATGTATCTTCATCAGTTTTGGATGATTAGGAAGCCAAATCTATCACCAATGATTTGAATCCTCAAAGATCGGATGCACCACGCAAACTAAAGGAGAACTTATTGGAACTTCAGGATACAATATGGGCCAATATCCATAATAATTATGAGTCAATGATTCAAGTGGAAGACAACCAGTTATGACCTTCCATATCATCAACAACAAATAACCATAGACGGTTCTAGGAGAAACCGGTAGAAACTTGTATCTTGGTCTATAGTTTTCTAAGAGCCAGTTTCAGCCTTACCTAATGGATGGAAGGATGAATTCTCAATCATTGCATAGGATAAGTGGTCAAACTATTTAGTTAGTATAGAGACTATGACCTAACATGCGAATGATCATGAGCGGAGTAATAGAGGTTTACAAAATAAGGAAATACGAGGGTCTTCTTATTCTGCAAGTAGTAATAAAGAAACCCTAAAGATTTTGGAATAAAGTTTCAACATTTGCCTCATTGATCTAGTCACAACAGTGAGAAATATGAAGAAAGCATAGTTGTTGAAACTAATCTGTTCAGACCCTTACCAGAGGAATTGCAATGTATGGTGTGAATTTCATGGAACTCATTGGTAGAAAACTAAGGATTGTAGACATCTCCAAGAAGAAGTGTTTGTGTTACTCAAAGGTACATATGAGGGAATTTCTAAGTCATGGGCCAAGACCATTAATGGAAAAATGGAAAGGAAATAAACAATTGACAAAACCTATTTATCCATGACATGTAGTTTATATGATAATTGGAGGCACAAAAATTGATGGGATAACATTCTCCGTGGCTAAGAAGTCAAAGGTATCGTCACCCACTAGAAAAGGTCTTAAGAAAGCCTGGATATGGACACAATCACTTTTAATAAAGATGCAGATGGCCTTGAGCTCCCTCATAATAATGCCTTGGTAATATCTTTAAGTGTGTTAGATTTCAAAATTAAGTGTGTGATAATTGATCCAAGTAGCTCGACCAATATCATCTAGCTCTAAGTCCTTAAACAAATAAAGTTGGCCAACAAAATAATCCCTATCACAAAACTTTTGGCCAGATTTAACATGTCCAGTGAAGCGACCCCAAGTGATAACATTGCTGACATATGTTGAAGGCATGGTAAAGCAAACCTTATTCGACGTAGTGGATGGTTTCATAGGATACAACATGATCATTAGAAGGCCTTGGCTCCATGATATGAGAGTAGTGCCCTCCACTTAGCAACAGGTGTTAAATTTCTTACTCTGGAGACAGTATAAAGTAAATCAAGGGTGATCAACTCATTTCACAATTTCTCTAGCTGACAACCAAGTGAAGGCTGATAAAAATAATGATAAATAGAAATTACAAGGATTGGAACCCCCTTGAGTCCAATTCAAAAGTGAACTCCTAGAGAGAAAAGGAATAGAGAAAGATTGTAACCAGGTATCAAGATTTTTCTATTTTTGGATGATACAGATGTAAATAAGTTGATGATCGAGAGCTCGAGCGAGTCATTATGTTCATTGATTTTTTGAAAAGGAAGGTATATCTGGGTATAGAATTAAGTCCCAAACTCATATGTAAATTGATTGAATTTCTTAAAGTTAATGCCAATTGCTTTGCTTGTTCCCACTTAGACTAACACGTATACCACCAGAAATCATAATTCACAAGCTGGTTTTGGATCCAAGATTTCCTCCAGTGAGACAAAAGAAATGTCTATTACTTGAGCACCAAAACATGTTTGTTAATGAGGAGGTAAATAAATTACTTAACATAGTATCCTTCGAGAATTTGAATAAATATATTAGCTAGAAAACATAGTAATGGTATCCAAAAGATTTGGCAAGTTTAGAATGTTCATTGACTTGAAAGATTTAAATAAAGCATGTTCAAAGGACTCATTTTTGGTGTCAAAAATAGATTAAATGATCTAATCTACCGTAGGACAAGAGGTAATGAGTTTTTGTGACACATACTTTAGGTATAACCAAGTAAGAATGCATCCAGATGATCATGATTGTCCCAACATAATGTCTTTCAGACTAAAAAAAATGGAAATGTTTGAAGAATCAATCAGTAAAACTAATAAAGTATATATTGATTATATGTTGGTTAAGTCTTTGGATGCAGAGGACCATTTAAGTCATTTGTAGGAGATTTTCGACATTCAGAGGAACCATAACATGAAAATCAATCTAAAGAAATATGTTTTTGGAGTTGGGTTAGGAAAATTCCTTGATTTTTTTTGTCAAACTAGGGAATCAATGTGAACCTGAATAAGATAAAAGCTATCAAAGATATCTTGAATGAGCTTGATAATATAAAATTAGTGCAAAGGTAGACGAGGTGTATAGAGGCCCTTAGCAAGTTTATCTCCAGGTTTTTCAAGAAGTGCAAATAAGTTCTTTTCCTTACTAAAAAGAAGAACAACTTCAACTAGAACCAAAATGTCAGTAGGCATTACGAGATCTGAAAGCATATCTATCCATACCACCTCATTTTGCAAGGCCACATAATGGTGAATAGCTTCTTATTTATCTTGTATATTCAAGGTCATGATAAGTATCATTTTGGTTCGGCAGAAAAAAATACACAATGTCCAATTTATTATGTTAGTAAAATATTGGTAAGTATTGAAGCTCAGAATCGCACTTGAAAAAATTGGTATTGGCCCTTGTGACAATTTCTCGTAAGCTCAGGACATATTTTTAATGCCATCATATAGCCATGGTCATGACTTACTTTTTGTGGAATATCCTCCATAAACCCGAAGTTTTCAGTGAATGGTTAAGTGGGAAGTGGAAATAAGTGAATTTGATATCAAAGTTAAACCTGTACAACCATCAAGTCACAAGTTTTGCCCAACTTCATGGCTGATTTTAGCTCAGAAATGTTTCCTTAAGTCAGGAACGAAGAAATTCTAGCTTCTGTAGTTCTTCTCAGTGTCGATACCATATTTACTAGTAGAGTTTTCAATGTAAAGCTGATTGGACTGGGCATAGTCCTTAACACTCCATTAGGAGAAACATTAATACATTCCATAAGTTGTGTTCCATTGACTAATGATGAAACCGAGTACAAGGTTATCTTACAGGTATAGAGTTGGCTAGAGGATTAGGCTCTGAGATCATTGAGGTTAAATATGATTCTCAACCAGTGGTCAATCAAATCCATGGGATTTACCAAGCCAAAGAGGGTAGGATTCAAAAATATTTGGGCAAGGTACACACTTTACTTTCTCAATTAAAGGAGTGGGCGATAACACAAATACATAGTGGAGAGAACATAAAGGCTGATGCATGACTAATTTGGATCATCAACAGACATGAATTCAAGCTCGATCATATACATATTACATTCGACATAGGAAACCACTGGTTATGACACACTCAAAATTTCACCTATAAGATGATGTAATGCAGGTCGTTGATAATTATAATAATTCAATAAGGTTGGGATCGAATCCCATAGAAAAAGGTATGAGAAGCTACAAATGAGATGAATACTTAATTGGCGGTATAATTTCTATTCCATGAACATTGAAAGATTTGATTGATAATTAACTAAGAAAACAACTAAATTGATTTGATTGTAGAACTACGATGATTAAAGAACCAAGGTTGTCTCCCCGTTTATGAAATATAGTATCCTAGGTATTTATGAAAATATAAATAATTGGATTGTTTAGATATGAAATCGATCCTTTACCATCACTAAATATTTTTCAAACGTTAAACAATTTATCTCAACATGATTTTTCTAAATACATAGAGTTATTACTTAAGAGTCATCAATATATATCAGATAAATTCAACTTATCCCTAAGATAATCTATTAAACGAAGTTAGAGCTCCTAGTTCCTACTAATTATTTCTAGAAAACTCTGGTTTGGCTTCCAAAGAAAAACTATGATGATATGACATAGATTAATTTCGCAAACACCAACCAATAGTAAAAACAACAAAATAATCTGATACTATAAAACCCAACAATCATGCTATCATGAAAACTACAAACACTACACTCATATTAGATCCACAACCTCTCATAATTCAATAAAAATAAAAATAAGATGATGACGAAATCATAATTACTTACTCAAAGATAGAATAGAGAAGAATCCAAGAAAAATATTGCAAACTTCGTGAACACGATAACAAAAGAGAGTATTTGATGCCCTATTTTGTTCGTACACAATATTTTATGAAATTTGAATACTCTCTTTAAGCAAAAATTCTACAAAAAGTATTTATGTTAGCCTACAAATTCATAACCCAAAGGTTGTCAAAATACCCATCAACCTAATTTACATATTGTAAAACAAACATACAGTCCGTGGATTTTTTTCTTATCTGTTATAATCATTCAACTTAGGATTCTTGAACTCCATAATGAACCCATCCATAAATCGTGATAGTGACATATGGGATATCAATCATAAACCAGTAGACTTGATGATCTATGTTGCTTCTCTAACATTATCGTTGATTTACGGACTGTGAAAATGTCCATGGTTTGTGGATGCACATACTTTAAACACAATCGTCCCCTCAGACTTTATTTATTAAACACATTGAATTAGCCTATTAAGTATAACTAACAGTGAAGCCTCAATTTGCGATGCCATGTTATTAGCTCTCAAGAAGTACACAAGAGACTATGCCATGTTATTAGCTCTCAAGAAGTACACAAGAGACTGAGTTCAGAAAGTCAGTTATTTTAGTTATTTTAATCCAAGTGCTCTCACATAAACCAAATAAAATATTCTAAAAACTCTTTTCACACACACACAACCCTATATATNCTGGTCATTGTCTACTTTAAATTTTTCAAGCAAAAAATGTAGGAAGAAGAGAAAACACTTAACACTCAGAAAGAAGTTCATATGCTGCACATCCAGATGTCCTAAGATTGCGCTTATTTTCTAATGCCACTATCTTTAGAATATTTAGTTGAGATCACATAAAGGACTTTCTAAGCTTGTAATATAGGATTCAGGAGGGGTAGGATACATATATGAAAAAATAGTGATAGACCCTACTCGAACGCAATACTTTATTCACCTTTTCTATCTTCCTTTATTAATTTCCCTTTCTTCCCTTCTGTTGCGTCCATTGACTCTGCTGCAGTGTTTTTATTATTTTTCCAAACTTCCTTTTTTTTTTTAATTCAATACTATTTGTAATTTTTTTCTACCACATCATGTCATAGTCTAGACATAACTTCTTCGCCACCCCCAACTTAAAGCTGAAGTCTCGATTATCCCTATTCTTTACCACTCACCCTCAACTTAGAATTTTTTTAGCCTCAACGTCATTACTAGTATCAAGGAAAGAAGTTTATCAAAACAGGAATATTTATACACAAGGGTTGAGGTTCAATTACGGCTAGCCAAGAAAAATGTCAAAATCTCAAAGTGTGAGATGAGGGATTATTTTATTACATTTGATATGTACATATAGCTAATGGGCATTAGTATATTAAAAATGACCTAAGTTTATTTCTACAACCAAGTTATTCTTGGACAAGCCGCATAAATAACCAGGCAAACTCTATATTACAAGATATAAGATATGAAAATAACCTAATTACTCACAACAAACTTGCATTGAATTTCATTTAGCTTTACTTTTACTCCCAAAAAAGTACTCTTTGCATCATTCAATTAACATTTATTTGTAGCAGTCATAATATCACAAACAGAGCCAATCATGTCAATGCATGTAATTGGAGTTCATATTTATATTTCTGGAGGGAGGTCCAGTTTAGAGCACAAACACATATACATGTCATAAGCTAAACAGACCACCGCCATATAAGTCAAACATACTTTATTATACTTAAAAGACATTGAACTGGTTCATTTAAGAATGTTTCCTATCATGAGACTAGTCACTATACTTCTAAGACTTTATTAACGTAAACATTGCGTTAGTTCAGAAAAAATTAATCAACCCAAGAAAAGAACCATGAATAAGAAAAACTAGGGCGTCCTATACTAGGACTGACACTTATACACAACAATAAATATCACAACAAAAATCATGCTTAGAACGGATAGCATCAACAATATTAACTAATATAAAAAAATGGACTAAAAAATTTGCAGTGTCCATAATGCATATGTAATGTAATAACAAGGAGGGTCAAAACACCATTGTGGTGCGAACTAGGTGGACTAGTCACTCATCGTAGTCTATGATGTGATGACCACTGGAGGGTCAAAACACCTTTGTGGTTTGTCTCATCCTTGTTCTTGGTAATGTCCACTATATGAAGAGCCTCTGTGTACTTAGTCTCTTAAGGGAGTGGATGAACATTGATAGCCCAACACAACGGTGTCACTAGATGTGGGAATGGAAAAGAGGTTACATTCTTAGAAGCACATTCCCGATGTCCTCAACCATGATATTTCCAATATTAAATGGGAACTTTGAAATGATGGCTACAACTAGAATAGTTCGATCAAATGTGAGGGTTTTGTCAGACTTGGTTAGATAGAACCAATACATAACTATATTACACCAAAATTTAGCCTTTAGAGTGAGGTCCCTCTTGTAGTTTTGGTTGTGTGGTCGGTCAACCATGTGGGGATGGTCTACATAATGATCTTGGTTAGCCATTCATGCTGATTAGAAGTAGATGCCAAGTTTTAGTCATACTTTGAAATGTCATCATGAACTATATATTCCTCCCAATAATAAAATTAGTTGATAGCTATGATTGTAATGTCCACATTAACCCCTGAGATAGTGACAGAATCAAGTGGCTTCTGCAAAGCCTTGGGAAAATTTTTCTAAGGCTCGAATGTAGCCCCATATGATGCATAAAACTCCCGGATGATGGTTGAACAATATTATCCTAAAGAACGGGTGAATGGAATCCATGTTGGTGTTTAAAACTGGGCTAGAATGGACGAATGATTTTCTCGCCCGTGCAAACTAACCAACTTCTCCTTAGTAAAGTTTCATTGAGGTTTATTGTTGACTAGTTGAAGACCAGAAATATATTTTTCCTTCGCCGAGGGCACTGATAACCTTAGGCTACTCCCAACCTGAGCCTTCCTCCTAATCTTGTTCTACTTCTGTTCTTATAGCCGGCAGAACCTTGAGGTATATTTATGCTTTTTCCTGACCCACTATGCTATAAGGCCTCTTATACTAAGTCAGCGGGAGAACACCCGCTTGGTTGTGAACTTTCAGGCGAGGTCCCACTAGTACTAGACCTGCTTCTCTCTACATGGGCAAAGGGTGTAGTTGTTGAACCCTCCTTTTCAGACTGGAAGGGTGACATGGGTACCTATTGGTCCTAGGTCCTCTACATCTTCCACTCCTCTTTCGAGTTCGTGCCTCATTTTGTAGGCAGGACCTCTTCTAAGGAGTGTCCTTCTTTGTACCTTGGGTAGATTTCTCTTTTTTCGTATCTCCTTCCTACATGTTAGAGTGTCATTCCTGTCAAAGTTCCTATGCTAGTACCCAGCTAAAGTCAATAATGACAAAGAGATGCACCATGAGGGAACACATTAATGTTGTAAAAATTTAGAAAAAGTACAAGTACTGGTCGTATGTGGAATTTGTGGACCGTAAATGTAATGGACAAGGCATACATTCTAGTTATGGATTGTAAATCATCATTTACCATTGTACTTCAAAATTCAATAGTTGAGGTCTTCACTTACAGTAGAGATACGGATCATAAAATAGGTCTATGTTTCATATCTTATATCGTAAGTAACAAAGCCAAATTATTACCCTTACAAAGAAAATCCACTTTCCTTGTTGCTAAACCACAGTGGGATTTACAGTCTATAAAGGCAATCTATGGTCAAAAATCCTACCGTGAAACAGAAACACCCTAAACATTCTATCAATTTTTCTACATCTGAACCACAAGTAAGTTTATGGTCCATAAGTGCAATGTACGGCCCTAAATCCTTTCATAGAATAGAAAATTCCACACTTAGCATATTTCAACATTTTGTGACTTTCAAGGGGGAGGTACAAATTTTATTGCCCATATATGGAATATACGTTCCACAAAAGTTGTCTTTCCCTTGAGATTTCTGGGATTTCTAGAATTATGGTCCAATATGGGCACTCAAACATTCGTATCCTTGCACCTATCTGCTCAGCATCTTACTTACATCATGGGCCCAAAAAATAACCCAAAAAACTATGGTTTTCACCTGTAGCTATCTGGGCATTCTTGGGTCATAAACCTTTGGATTTTTGACCCTACCTACACATAGTAGGTAAGGAATAGCCACCACTAATCCATACAATAATACCCAACCATACCTATCATACTTTAGTTCAGGTGTAAGTTTAGCAGATGGGGCCTCAATTTTATATGTTTTTATGCTTGTGTGTTTGCGACAATGTTGTGCAGACTGGGGTGAGTGTGATTAGTGTGTGTGTGCTTAGTTTGTGAGGAACTTGTGAGGTATTGAGGCAATGGTAGTTTGCAGTTGAGGGAAAGAAGGAGTTGAAAAAGTTTGAAAGTGAAAGAGAAGAGTCAGGTATTTATACCCTTCCCTTTTTTAAGGTGCAATCTATGGTCATAGGTTAAGATTTATGGTCCCTCTTATGGTTTATATGCGAGAAAATATGCAGCCTATTTAAGTTATAAAGTATGATCATAAATGACACTATGAAATCTATTTACAGTCTGTATTTTACCTACCTAGATCGTGTCTGTGATGATGGATGGCTATAAACTAGGTCGTAAAACTAACTTGTGATTGGACATTGGGTCGTACTTATAATTTCTAGCTTCCATCAATTTCTCTTGCCTTCCATTTATGAACCCACATATGCTCCGTATTTGTCCATAGCTAGATCATAAATGAATAGCTTTAATTTCACTCCTTATCTAGTAGCTTATGTTTGACCCCTCCTCAAGTATGTGTTAGCATATGGTGCGTAAATGATTTTACAGCCTTATGTCGATCATACACTGAGGGCTTACCTGATATACGGTACAATCAGCAAGCTTACAATTCGTAAATGAGATTTACAGCCTGTAAGTGGACCTCCTAGAATTAATTTTTCAATTTTCGTTCCAGTTCCTATTTCACACTCATGTTTCCCTTTCATTCTTACTATGTAGTCCTATATCATATCACACGTCAAAAACCAAAGCAAATTAAAAATAAAAATCAATTTACGAAAGTTGAAGTTTGATTACCTCCCAAGAAGCGTTTGATTTAATATTGCGACATGATGTAGATACCATATATGTATGTGGAGGACGTAGGTTTCCTCTCAAGTAGATTTTGATTTAACGTCGCAGCACGACGCAAGTTACCATATCACCATGCTGGTTCAAGTCTCGGATAGTTCCCCTTACAAGACTTGTCATTTTCCTCTAGAAATAGTATACTGATATCATTTCATCAGCCCTATCACCTTTTCTAATCCATGTTGGTCAATAGTGTTGAGATGATCACTAAATCTTTGTCATTCCTTCCCAAGAACTCATACCTCACCTTAGACAATAGTGGTGGTTTCAGCTTAGTTACCTTTTCCACTTCGTCAATTACCTTGCTCACATAGATGTTCTCATAATCTTTAGGCAACTTCAACCTATTCTTAGCTATGAAGGTCAACTTTTCATCCTTGACTAAGAATTTTATTTTATTTTTCTTCGAGTCCAAAAGAGCCCTCCCTATGTCAAGGAAAGATCTCCCTAGAATGATCAAAATTTCTTTGTCAACTGCACAGTCGAGGGTAACAAAATCTGTTGGTAAAGAACGTGTACCCACTGTTGCGCCTCATTTTTCTTGCAATTAGTGAGTTTTGATATGTGACAACTCTTTTAGGATTATATAAAAGAAGAGTCACTGCCTAATCAATTAAGGTGTATTAGGACACCATTCCAAACTAATTATGTGGATGATCCGTTAAACTAAACTACGTCACCAGAGTTGGGTAAGGGTTCAAGTTACGTCGAAAGGAAGATGTTGGGCACCTTTCAAGGTTCACAACTGTGTGTGCTGAACAAATTTATTTTATATAAAAATTAACAAATAAAATATAAAATATTGAACATACTTGTATAAGAAAGGGCTAAGTGATTAAGTAAGAAAATTAATTTATTAATTATAGTTAAGTCAATCTAGAAAAATAACAGTTTTAGGCATGAAATTTTTTGCTGCTTATAATTAAGGCAGTATGAGATATTCAAGTAATGAAGTATGAG
>JACEIK010011420.1:13092-26975 GCA_018107945.1 Datura stramonium | reverse complement strand
ACATAATCGTTTAGGGGTATAACAGAGAGCTTCTCAACTTAAGTTACTATTTTGCAGACGTTCAACTCTAATTATTTCGTAGAAGGTTAACACTTTAGTGTTTATTCATCAAAGTAACACATATTTAACATAAACAACGTAATTTATAACTGTTTTGCTAAATGTCTTTAGAACAGGGTTAATCTTCCTAGATGTTGCCTACCCCGTTCACCATCGTAACCCGTATCATCTAATTTAACAATATTTAGCTTTACTTTCCTTATTCGTTTTAACTTCTTTGCCAAAAATTATTCACTCTACACTAAATTATTCACCCTCGTGTTTACTCTTCCATCAATTCTTATATGCACTTACCTCTTTTCCTAATTGACAGCTTAGCCACGCTTTCCCCGTTAACATGTATCGACTTAGCTTATTTGCTACGTGCTGCTGGCTTCGCTTTAAAGAGGAAAAACATAAAATCTACTTTTTACCTTAAGAAATTTAAAACATAAACATATAGGAGGGATTAACAATATTATTAACACGTCATTTAAATAAGCTCGTTTACCCTCAATCGGCTTAGCGTCACCTTCTTAGTTTAAGTTCAATTACATGTCGTCGTCTTAGCATTTCCTACCAATTTCACTAAGTGACCAGATCTTAACATATCAAGATGTTTTAGTGGAAGAAAGAGATTGGAATCAGACTAATACTAGNTTCACATTTGTTCGCTTCAACCATTCTTAACGATTCAAGCTTTATGCCAAGTATTTCCAACCCTTTTGAAAGGATCATACATGCCTCAATATGATTTTAACAACATAGGAATATTGATCCTTTCAATAACTTAGTTTCTTGCTTTAAAAACAAGGAAAAGGACGCCTTTACATACCTTGGTTAATCGACTCTAATTTTGCCGAAAATCTTCCTTTTAAGCTTACTCCTTAAGGCTCCTTACAAGTCCAATATACAAACCCAACAAGAAGTAACTTCACTTCACCAAAGTTCTGGAAAAATTGGGCAGCAACATGCTACAAAAACATACAAAGAGACAACAACACAATACTACAACATTCTCCAAGTTATAACCTCATAATCTTAAAGAAATCAAAAAGGAAATTACTTACCCTTTCATGGAGATGTTATCAGCTAAAGTAGGAGAAAATTCCTACTGTTTCCTCTGCCTAGAATAATCCAAAAATGCAGCAATACCACAATCAACCACAAGACAACGACAAGCCATGACTTTCTTCCAAGGTTCTCTTTTCAAAGCCTAAAAGAGACAAGAGTGAAGTTTCTTACCTGGGATATCTTTTCACCATGTGATAGGGCTTTGAATTCTCTGAATTCTGAAAAAAAAGTCAACTAAAACGGAGTAAAAATGAGCTTTATAGCTCAATTTTACTTGATATAGGCAGGCTGACTAAGGTTTGGGAGGTGCCCGCGCGACATGCTCTCGTGCGCGCGTGCGAGCCTGGGTGCTTTCCTAGTTGATAATGTTGTCTTCAAACGAGCATAACTTTTTACTCCGAACTCCGATTGAAGAGAGGTTTTTTTCAATATAAACTAGAATCAAATACCTTTTAATTTGATAGGTTATGGGACTTTTGGATCATTATATGTTTGGAGGTATGACCATTTAAAGTTGACCCTTATTTACAAACTTCACATACTCTTCGCTTTTCCCTTTGCACATGTTTCCCTCCTCACCTACGGACAACACACGACCCATAATTCCCTTAATATGAAATATAACCATCAAAATAATCATAAAAAAAATTTCGGTGTGTAACATAACTGAAATTGAAAATGCTAATGATAAACTGATGAGAAGGTCCTCGAAGGATGAGGACTCACTCACAAGCTGAGAAAATTCTAACTCTGAGGATATGGCTAACTGAGGGAAGGAACCTAAACGTCCGAGCTTGTATCATGAAACAATACAACATAGAGTATATGACCAGTCTTGAAATATACCGAGTATGCAAGGTAAGTAAAGTCGCTAAGGAAGTAAATTTGAAATCATGCATATCATAAAACATTTCAACATAAGATTTTGAGAGTAAGGCTTGCATGCTATTATCTGAAAGAATGATTAAAACATGACTGAATATCATAAATGATTCGAATGACCCAAAGCTGAAACTGATACCCATAAGTAAAACTAACCATTGGATCAAACCTACTGAAAACATAATATCATGAATGATGAATATGCATAACAAAAATCATGAGGAACAATGGGAGACTTGTCATATAACCGACATTACCACGATAAAGATTACGTGGTTCCCACTATTACACTCAAGTGGGCAGAGTTTTCCAAAGCCTTTCCAGGGCTAAGGGCTCTACCATGATCTTGATATTAAGCTGAAGGCCCCTCGGGGGCAGGGAAGGCTCACAAAAGAGGTCCCAAATAATCTGAACAGGCACGTAGTTCTGAGGCACAGGGTTGACTGAATCGTAAGCTTTCTCACTACTAGACACTACTCACAAAGACATACATAAGCTCTCCATCATTTTTCAACGAAGTTGAACCATCATCTTGTGAAGAAGCTAAATCATAATAGTACAAGCATAATCTGAAAAAATATCATAAGGAGCCTGGCTCAACCATACCACAAGCTTAAATGTGGGAGTCTAGACTCCAAAATCATGTGGTAAGCTAATAACATGAAATTGAAGTAAATCATGAAACATACTTGATCATATGGGCTTGCCCAAACTTATACATGATTTGAAATATACTTAATAGTCAAAATCATGAATATGAATATGGGTAATTCAAAATCATAACTTCATCATAGACATTTCCTCATACTTGAAAACATAGATCATGATCCCAAATCTTCATGAACTTTCATAATTCGGAATCATAATTGTAAGACTTTGAAATCATACTTTGTAATTGAAATCACTATAAAATATGCCCATGAATTTTAAAACAAAATTAGTAACATGAATAGAATTTACCCATGATAGATACTTCAAGAATTTCACAAATTGGGGTAAACCCCATAGATTCATCAACCTTGAATTTCATGAATTTAGAAGAGGATTTGCACATGGGAATGAAGGAATACTCCCATTCATAACCCTACATACCTGGATAAATCTAATTTTACACCCTTTCTTGATTGCCCAAGATATTTGGGGAAGAACCTGGGGAATTCACAAGCTTGATCTCCAATGGTGGACTCTAATCTTGCATGCATGGAATGGAAAGGCTCAAGATAGGTTAAGTACTCTTAAAAACCTTTTAACTGAGCTTAAAATGACGTAGTTTAGGACCTACGAGCTTAGGAATTACAAAAATGCCCTTATTAAAATGCGCAGAAAATGGTCATTGCTAGTCACCACGAGTGACATCACAACTCGTGGTGAAATTGACAAGTCATTGAGTCCCTGTCGTTAAGTCTTCTACCAAAATTCAATATCCAGCTCAACTCCTGGTCACGACCAACTCCATGAGTCGTGGAATCAAATCATGACTCATGGCTGCCTTTCGTGGTCACCCCTTGACTATGTGTCTTCTCCAACTTTTAATCACATCACAAGTTACTTAACGACTCGTGATGTATCCTCACGGGTCACTGGACGACATGTCATGTGACTTGGGCAACCTTTTCCTACTTTCTTCGCTTGAAACCTTAGGTCTGATGTTAGGGAATTTCGGAGTATGACAATATCTCCCCCTTGGGAACATTCGTCCTCGAATGTGAATGAACATACTGAAAAACTAGGGAATAGACTGTCATCCCAAATACTAAACATCTAAAGCTGAAAACTAACGAAGTGACTGACTCCGAACTGCGATACACAACTGAACAGAATTCATGAATCATACATACATGCATTGACATGGAAGAAACTAGGGCACATGAACTGAACATGGAATGGAATAGAGTATTATGGAGGAAACTGATACCTCAAGCTGGAACTGAATCGAAAGGTAAAAGGTGCGGGCATTTAGCCATCATATCTGCTTCGGCTTCCCATGTAGCTCTCTCAACATGCTGATTTCTCCACAAAACCTTTACTGAAACTATTTCTTTGTTTCTTAGTTCCGAACCTAACGATCAAGTATCTCAAATGAAACCTATTCATAGCTAAGGCTATCCTTCACACCTAGTCTCTCCACCGAAACAACCAAAGCTGGGTATTCTATGCCCTTCTTCAAGAGCGATACATGGAAAGCTGGATGTACTGAAGCTAATTTTTAGGGCGACTCCAACTCATAAGACACCATGCCAACACGTCTCACAATCCTGTATGGGACAACATAGTGGGGACTAAGTTTCCCCTTCTTTTTGGATCTCATCACCCCCCTCATGGGAGATACCTTTAGAAACACCCAATCATCACCCTCAAACTGAAGTTCTCTCCTCCTCACATCTGCGAAGGACTTTTGAGAACTCTGAGCTATTTTTAACCTTTGCCTTATAAGTTGAACTTTTTATATAGCCTCATGAACCGAATATGGTCCTATCAATGTAGCTTCACCGAATTCAAACCAACCAATAGGCGATCTATACCTCTGTCCATAGAGAGCCTCAAACGGAGCCATCTGAATGCTAGAATATTAATTGTTATTATATGCAAATTCGATGAGAGGTAAATAATCATCACAAATACCCTTGAAATCAATCAAAAACGCTCTCAACATATCCTCAAGAGTATGAATGGTCCATTTTGCCTGGCCATCTGCCCGTGGATGAAAAGCTGTACTAAGTTTAACCTGAGTATCGAGTCCCTTCCGAAATGATTTAAAAAATTAGGAGGTAAATTGAGTACCTTTATCTGATATGAAGGGCAAGGGCACTCCATGCAACCGAACTAACCCCCGAATATACAATTTAGCATAATCTTCTTCTGAGTCGATAGTCTTGATCGGTAGGAAATGAGCTACTTTGGACAACCTATCCACAATCACCCAAATAGAGTCATACTGTCAACGAGTACGAGGCAACCCTATAATTAAGTCCACATTGATTTACTCCAACTTCCACTTGGGGATACTAATTTATTGAAGCACACCTCCAGGTCTTTGATGCTTAACTTTCACTTGTTGACAATTCGGACACTTAGCCACAAACTCGGCTATGTCCTTCTTCATGCCATTCCACGAATAGACTTCCCGTAGGTCACGGTACATCTTGGTGGCACCTAGATGTAAAGGATATCTGGAACCATGAGCCTCATTCAATATCCGGTCCCTCAAATCATCAACACTTGGAACACACAAACGACCTTGTTATCACAGTACACCATCTCCCCTTTAGGTGAAAACCTCCACCTTCTGATTCTGAACAGGTTCCTTCAACTTTACCAAAATAGGATCCTTGTCTTGCCTAGCCTTGACTTAAGTCACCAAGGATGATTTTGATCCATTCTAAACAATGACACAACCATCCGCCAAGTCAACAAGACATACTCCTAGTCGTGCAAGCCACTACACATCCTTCGCTAACTCTTTCCTCCCCTCATATACACGAGACACATTCTCCATAGAAATCCTACTAAGAGTTTCTTCAACCACATTTTCCTTTCCCGGATGATGAAGGACATCATATCGTAATCCTTAAGAAGCTCCAACCACCTTTTTTGAGGTAGATTTAGATCCTTATGGGAAAACATGTTCTGTAGGATTTTGTGGTCCGTAAACAAATCCACATGGACCCTGTACAGATAGTATCTCCAAATCTTCAATGCAAATACTACCGCTGCCAACTCGAAGTTGTGAGCCGGATAGTTCTTTTCATGGACCTTAAGTTGCCTGGAAGCATAGGTTATAACCTTAACATTAATACACAATCGAGGTCGATCCTCGAGGCGTCACAATATACCACAAACCCATCGGTACCTCAGGTAGAGTCAACACTGGTGCTGAGGTGAGTCGAGTCTTCAACTCTTAGAAGCTCTTCTCACAGGCCTCTGACCATTGAAACTTCACTTTCTTCTGGGTCAACTTAGTCAACGGTGTTGCAATGGATGAAAATCCTTCAACAAACCTCTGGTAGTAACCAGCTAAGCCCAAGAAACTCCAGATATCAGAATGACTAACTGGTCTGGGCCAATTCTTCTCATCTTCTATCTTTTGAGAGTCCACCTGTACACCCTCACTTAACACCACATGACCCAAAAGTGCTACTGAATTTAACCAAAAATCACACTTACTGAATATAGCATACAACTGGTGATGCTTAAGAGTCTGCAGCACCACACTCAAATTAGTGGCATGCTCCTCCTCGCTCCAAGGGTATATGAGAATGTCATCTATGAACACAATCACGAACATGTCCAAATATGGCTTGAACACCCTGTTCATCAAATCCATCAAAGCTGCAGGAGAATTCGTTATTCCAAAAGACATAACTACAAACTCATAGTGACTATACCGAGTCCTGAAGGTCGTCTTCGGGATGTCACTCTCTCTAACCCTGAGCTGATGATATCCGGATCTGAGGTCTATCTTTAAATAAATCTTGGCACCCTGAAGTTGGTGAAACAAGTCATCAATTCTGGGGAGTGGATACCTGTTCTTGACTGTAACCTTGCTCAACTATAGATAGTAAATGCACATCTGAAGGGAACCATCCTTTTTCCAGAGAAAGAAAACCGGTGCACCCCATGGGGAATTGCTAGGTCTTATGAAATCCTTGTCTAAGAGATCCTTCAACTACTCCTTCAACTCCTTTAGCTCAGCTGGAGCCATTCTGTAAGGAGGAACAAATATAGGTTGAGTATAAGGAAGAAGGTCAATGCCAAAGTCAATCTCTCGCACAGGAGGAATTCTAGATCATCTGGAAACACTTCTGGATACTCGCTCACTATAGGAACTGACTGGATAGTAGGGATTTCGGATGTAGCATCCTTAACCCTAGCTAAATGGTACATGCAACCCTTAGAGATCATCTATCTGGCCTTAAGGTAGAAAATGAAGCGACCTACAAGCATAGCTGAACTATCCTTCAACTCTAGGACTGGTTCACACGGAAACCAGAACTCTACCGAACAGGTTCTACAGTATACTGAGGCATAACATGCATGTAGCAAATCCATGCCAAAGATGACATCAAAACCTGTCATGGCTAGCTCTACTAAATCTGTTGAAGTGACTTTCTGAAGGAATGTGATAGGGCAATTTCTATATACTCATCAAGATATAACTAAATTACCGACTGGAGTAGAGACTGAGAAGGGTTCTAATAGGATTTCAAGACTGACTCCAAAACTACTAGCAACATAGGGCGTCACAAAAGATAAAGTAGCTCCCGTATCAACAATACATACACATCAAGGTGGAATACATGCAACATACCAGTGACTACTTCTGGGGAGACCTCCTCCTCCTGACGCGATGCGAGGGCATAAAACCTCTTCTAAGCTGAACACCACCCGCGCTAGTGGAGGCACCCTACTGAGCTGAGCATGCTGGTGGGGTTGCTGAACTAGTTGCTGGGTCTCGGACTCTACCCTTGCCCTGTGTAGCTACTGGGAAATCTCTGAGCATATGTCCGGGCTTTCCACACTCGAAAAAGAACCTATACCTGCTAAGCACTGACCAGTGTGCCTCCTGCCACACCTGTCACAACCTGGAATATTAGCCTCTACAGGTCTTCTCCCCTGACCTCGAGAGACTGACACTCTTCCCCTCTGGTCGCGCCTAGATCTATATAGCACACTCGCTATTGAGGGTGTCGGGGCTGATGATCTTTGGTGGGACTACTGACGATGTCCACCACCAGGCCTCTACTGGGAGAACCCAAAATTGTTGGTCCTGGCCCTCTTGGCCTCTCTCTCCTACTCACTCAGTTGTTCCCCCTCTATATGCTGGGAATACAGAACCAACCATGAGAGGTCCATATATTGATGAAGCATAGCGGTCCTGCTATCCTTGACCAAATATTCTGCTATCCCATGTATGAACCTGCTCACTCGAGCCCTCTGATTAGCCACCATCTCTGGTGCATATTTGGATAGGCAGGTGAACTCTAAAGCATACTCCTAGACCGTCATGTTGTTCTGCCTTAGGTTCACAAATTTAGTTACCTTGATCTCCCTCATCCCTCAGGGAAAGAACCAATCCAAGAATGTGATATGAAACTCATCCCAACAAATGGGACCCACTCCAACTGCCCTACTATGCTTCCACTGTCAGAACCAAATATGGTCAACCCCTTTCAACTGATAAGAGGCTATGTTTGCGCACTCCTCCCCTGTCACCCCCAAAATCTAGGTGATCTTCTGTATTTCATCAATAAACTCGTGTGGATCATCGTCCACATTCGATCCGAGGAAGACCGGGGGGTTCATCTTGAGAAAGTCCCTGATTCTTGCTGCTGCCGCATTTGCATTCTGAGGAACATGCTCTATCTCCTGCTGGTTGACTTGGACGGTCAATGCCTATGCTAATATTTTGATGGATGCCCTAAAGTTAGCATGGGCAACCTACTCAGGCACATGATCCTTGGGGGCTAGTAGGCCCTACTGGTGCCCATCTCCCTTTCCATTCTCATGGCCATTTCCGTTCTCGTTCCTTCTTCCGTTAAGTTGATGAGGAGGCATGGTTCTACAAACGAGGGTAGCACGAGTTATAAGGATAGAGAGACATTTCATCACACTACATATATCATGAAAGAAGGGAAATTTCCTAAAATTTTTCGTAGCCTCTTCGTCATAAGTTTGGCGCACTTCACGCATGAAAAAGACTACTTAACGCGGCTTTCAGACACTCTAGTACATTTCAAAACCTAAGGCATTGATACCAAATTTGTCATGACCCGAACATAGGCCTGGATCTAGACAAAATGGCTTTACGTCGACCCATGGCATGGACATGACAACTAAAGCTCAAGATAATAAATACGGAAATCTAACATTTGAAATAGCGGAAGTCTGAATAACTATAATATCTGAACAATGGAATACATAACACTGATCCGAAGCTGAATACATACTATGTTTGATAAGCCTCTACAATCTGACGAGTTGATAGGACAAGACCCCAACTAACTCACTAATAACTTAAACTAAAAATACTGATGATATACTGATGATAAACTAATGAGAAGGTCCTCGAAGGATGAGGACTCACTCAGAAAATGCTAACTCTAAGGATCTGGCTAATGGCGGGACTGAACCTAAACGTCCAAGCCTGTATTATGAAATGATACAACATAGAGTATATGGTTGGTACTTGGAATGTACCGAGTATGCAAGGTAAGTAAAACCATTAAGTAAGTAAAACTAAAGTCATGCATATCCTAAAACATTTCAACATAAATTCTAAGACTAAGGCTTGCATGCTATCTGGAATCATGATTTAAACGTGACTGGATTTCATAACTGATTCTAATGACTCAAAGTTGAAACTGATACTATAAGTTAAACTAACTATTAGGTCAAACCCGTTGAAAACATAATATCAAGATTAATGAACATGCATAACTGAAATCATGAGGAACAATGGGAGAATCGTCATATAATCGACATTACCACGATAGAGCTTACGTGGTCCTGACTATTACACTCCAGTTGGCAGAGTCATCCAAAGCCTTGCAGGGGCTAAGGGCGCTACCATGATATCGATGTTAAGCTGAAGGCCCCTCATGGCTAGGGAAGGATCACAAAGGAGGCCCCAAATAATCTGAACATACCTACGTAGGAATGTAGTTCTGAGGCATAGGGTTGACTTAATCCTTAGCCTACTCGGTGCTAGACACTACTCCCAAAAACATGCATAAGCTCTCCATCATTTTTCAATGAAGCTGAATCATTATCTTGCGACGAAGTTGAATCATAATAGTACAAGCATAATCTGATAACATATCATGAGGAGCCTTAGCTCAACCATACCACAAGCTGAAAAGTGGGAGTCTATACCCAAAAGCACGTGGTAAGCTAATAGAATGAAATTGAAGAAAATCATGAAACATACTTGATCATATGGGCTTGCCCAAAATTATACATGATTTGAATTAGACTTGATAGTCAAAATCATGAATATAAACATGGGTAAATCGAAATCTTACTTTCATCATAGACATTTCATCATACTTGAAAACATTGATCATAATCTCAACTCTTCATGAATTTTCATAATTGGGGATCATAATTTTAAGACTTTGAAATCATAATTTGCAATTGAAATCACTATAAAATATTCCCATTAATTTTAATACAACATTAGAAACATGAATAGAATTTACTCATGATAGATTCTTCGAGAATTTCACAAATTAGGGTAAACCCCATAGATTCATCAACCTTGAATTTCATGAATTTAGAAGAGGATTGGGGAATTGGAGTGAAGGAATACTCCCATGCATAACCCTACATACCTATATAAATCTAATTTCACACCCTTTCTTGATTTCCCAAGAGATTTGGGGAAGAACCTAGGGAATACCCAAACTTGATCTCCAATGGTGCACTCTAATCTTGCATGCATGGAATGGAAAGACTTATGATAAGTTAAGTACTCTTAAAACCCTTCTAACTGAGCTTAAAATGACGTAGTTTAGGACCAAGGGACTTAGGAATTACGAAAACACCTTTACTAAAAAGTAGTGAAAATGGACACTGCTAGTCACCACGAGTGACATCACGACTCGTGGTGAACATGACGAGTTGTTGAGTCCATGTGGTGAAGTCCTATGCCAAAATTTAATCTCCAACTCAGCTTGTCTTGACCAACTCCACGAGTCGTGGAGTCACATCATGACACATGGCTACCTTTTATGGTCACCCCCAAACCACGTGTCTTCACCATCTTTTCCTCACCTCAGGAGTCACTTAACAACTCGTGATGTCTCCCCATGAGTCACTGGATGACTCCTCCTGTGACCTAGGCAACATTTTCTTTCTTTCTTCGCTTGAACCCTCGAGTCTGATCTAAGGGACTTTCGGGATATTACAGTCTATTTCAATATTTATTTATGAAATGTTTTACAAACTTAGTTAACTTCCACTTAGTTTTTTGTTTAAATTCAGATCATATTATTAATACGCTATGCATAACATAATTTATAGAATAAAATAAGTGGAAACAATCATATAGCATATCATAAGCAGAAGTCTAGGATATCATAAACATAAATGGAGACTACCAATCAAACAGCTGAGTATTTATACATTATGTCTAAAAGCCTCTACTCATAAGATGAGCTGATGGAACAACACCCTCAATTAGCTCCACTAAGTCTAAAAATTTTGAAATGACATAAAATGAAATTGATAGAAACTAACGTCCTCGGATGATGAGGACTCACCCAAACAAAGGCTGAGATACTCGAGCACAAATGAGTCTACAGACGGAGCTGGGATCGATCACAATATTTATATCATGAAATGATATAGCGATATGTACTTTAAATGTAATGAGTATGTAGGATAAGCAAAACATTAGAATAAGGACAACATGCTATATATCATAATCGTGAGATAGTCATAAACATGAGTTGTTTATCATAAACTGGAGTGGAATGACCCAAAGTTTAATAGTAAAATCACATGACTCAACATGTTTGAAATCATAAGTAAAATCTCATAATCTGATCAATGGGTCAAAATACTATAAAACATGATATCGTACATCCTGAACATGAACTACTTAAATCATGAGAAACAAGGGAGATTCTCATAACCGACATACTCATTGTGAGCGCACAAGGAACCCAACCTATAACCTAGATTGGTACGGTGTTCATACCTTGCATAGGGTAAAAACCATGAAGAAGTGATATCACTTGCGAGCCCATTCAGGAAGGGGAAACACTCTCCGACCAGGATCTCTATCATACCTATAGTGGTACGTAGTTCTGAGACTTGGGTACGCTGAACCATGGCATACTCGATTTAAATACTACTCCTAAAACATACCCAATGCTCATATCATAATCATGAAACGTACATAGTTTACATGGGCTAGTTAGAAATTATGATATTCATAAAATGCATAACATAAGTGAACTAGACATGAAAAATAACGTCGGAGACCAGCCATGATATATAACTCTGAAATTCATGAAATTCATGCATAATTGATAATTCATCATAACTTGAAAATATATATTCATGAGAGCTTTTAATAGAAATCATGAAATTTGAATCAAAAATCATGGATTGATTCATAAGAGAATTAAACACATAGAAGATAATGAGAATTTTCATCAATATTTGGTCTAATTCTAGAAATTCATAAAATCATGATTGGAGACTTGACATCATGAAAGTGAGTTTGAATTAGGAATGAGGATTGAAGAAATCAACCATTGATGATCCTACATAGCTAGGCTTAAAGGGATATTGCTAGGGTTTGAAACCCAAGAAAATTGGAGAAGAAAGCGAACCTTGATTACTTGAGGACATGAGAGGATTTGATCTTCAACATCAGATGCTTGGAATAGAATGAGGGTTACGAATGAATAAAACCCTCTCACACACCCTTTTAGGAGCTCAAAATGACTTACTTTAGGAGTTAAGAATATAGGAAGTATGGAAATTCCCTTAATAACTCGACAGGAAATTTCACCACCGAAAACCTAATGGATCACCTAATAATCTGTTAGTCATCATGATTGGTCATTTGTCCCACCCGTTACCTCTAAAGCACAATTTTAACTCTCTAATCCTCATTTAATGCCTCCTCTTAACAATTAGTCATCACACTTAACAGATCACTCCTCCAGTCGTTAAGACTTTCTGAATCCTATATTTTCTACAACTCTCATCACCTAATGGATAACTCAACAATTTTTCAAGTGTCCTCACGGGTCACTTGATGGTTCTTCCTATGATCTGCAGCAAATTCTACTGTTTTCTCCATTTTCTGCCTCGGGTCTGATCTTAGGAACTTTTGGGGTGTTACACAGGGTCTAAACCTTAAGAGGATCCCTATAACTATTAGATAAGTTGAAAAGCGTTACCCAATTCATTCATACTAGTGAGATATAGGTTGTTGAGTTTTCCTCCTATCACTTGAAGGATGTGTCCATCATATGGTATGAATAATGGGAACTATCATGAGGAGAAGATGTAGCCCCTGTAGCTTGGGATGACATCATGGATGCTTTTATTGATCACCTCCTACCATTAGAGATAAGAGAAGCCAAGGAAGATGAATTTACAACTCTTAGGAAAGGCACTGTTCGCGCTGTGGTTACTACACGCAAGTGCATGTGGTCGAACAAGTAGTAAAGTGGCTTATTTCAAGCCAAGTATCGATCCCATAGGGACTGAACTACGGTATATCAACTTAAGTGTCAGTGAACTATATCTTTATGAATGCAAACAACCAAATAAATAATATTTTAAGAGTTAAAGTGTACTAAGTAATAAGAATCTAAGTCAAAATTATAATTTGAGTCTAAACAATAGCAATGAGCAAGCTGAGGTTAAGACAAACATGCAGGGAAGTAATTTATCAATACAATTCAGCTAATCTTTTCTTCGGTTGCTATTCAGGAATTTATTGCCTATGGATTGGATCTTTCGACTCCTATCCAATTAAGAATCATGAGACCTTAATCTACATTTCTGTGATAAAAGAATTTCATGTTCTAGCCTTACATAACCGATTCCTTAATTGACTAATAAGACTTTCATATATATATTTCTATTCTGAATGTAAATCTTTTCTCAATTTTTACATCTAAGAAACGATCATATCCTACCAATTCACATCTATCCAATTTCTTTCCTTTTCAAAATCAAAATTGGATTTCTAGATATACATTAACATTGGCCAAACATTAACGCAGTAAAAACAAGAATTGATAGAACAACCATTGAAGAAAATATGAAAACTAAAATGATCAACAATTACATTCCTCTACAATTATTCTTAACCTCAGCAAGAAGTGAATTAGCCACTCATTTGTGGATTAAACATCTTCAAA
>JACEIK010011418.1:0-36985 GCA_018107945.1 Datura stramonium | reverse complement strand
CGCTCTCTCTAGATATATATATAACACACGTAGCCTTAGCTTAGGAATTGTGCTTTATCTTTTCATTTCTCTATCCTACAAAGCTTTCCACAAGAAATATATTCTTGGAAAAAGTTTGTGCCAACTTTACCAAGATAAGCATGATGGGATAAGAGGCAATAGGAGAAGCATCATAACCAAAAAGCAACAAGTGGTGGGGCACAAGAACCTATACCTTGAGAGAAATCATTATATTGTTCTATTTCTCTCCTTCTTTGTGTGGCAATTATTCATGCAACCTCTCATTCCATTTTCTCTACATGTTCTTCTTCTTCTACTACTTGGTTTCTTTCTTTTTTTTTCCTTGTTGTTTTTTCTGCCTGTCATATTATTAGGATGAGAATATATAAGAAGCATAAACTTTGTAGGACCAAGGGAATTTCTTTTTATACGTCAGTGTTATGCACAACCATGCCGACCAACACACACACTCTTTATCGGTTTTAAGGCTTTTCAACTTTTTAAAATACATTAAATTAAATTATTCTTTTTAAAGGAAAAAAAAAACAAAATCTGAGTTTGCAAACTCATTTCTGAAGAGTTTCAAATGTCTTAATTTCAAAAGTAATAATTAACTTGTTAAAATGAAAGAAAGATTAGAAAGCGGACACAAAAATAAGAGTAAGTTTAAACTTTAAAAGTACATTTCAATTAGCGGACTTGATAAATATTCTTTCCAACTGTATATACTGCTCATGTTCTTGTTGTACATAACAATCAATACACTCTTAACAGTAGCATGCACTACAAGAAAACTACTACAACTTACATATGTAATAGTACCTTTTTATTGGGAAAATTAATGTACTGCATTATTACCCACTAGGGTCCATTTAGTACAAGGATTTTACTATAGTACTCTCTGTAGTTTTGAACTCTTTGTTGCACCATTTTGGCAATGACAGGCTCCCAGGGCCTGGTACAATAAACTCAAAAATTATTTGGTTACTTTGGGATTGCCTTATATAGTGGATTAACTAACAATACTTACGTATATTTTAAAGACAAATTAATTAAAAGTAAGACAAGAAAACCATCATATGTTCATTCAATTACCTTTAACTTTGTCTTCAACTTTTTACATGTCTCTCTAAATATGAGTATTGTAGTTTATTCTATATTATATATTTAAGAGAGGAGGATTAATGCTTATCATTTCCTGCCTTAGATCCCAATGTTAGACATGGCCTTGTATATTTTATGTCCTTATTTGTTAAGTCAAGGTGGCTTGACTTTACAAAAACAAAAAAAAGAACGAAAGTTCTCCTAATATTGAATAATGTGAAGTATTACTTAACTCTTTTGAATTAATACCAAATCTAACCAATCCCGATAACAGTTACGCCTTCTGTCTTATTTTTACTGTTTCTTTAGAGAAAAAATTACCAAGCCCGTTAAGAAAATAAAAAAATTACAAGATATAGAGTGTGTTCAGTACCGAGAAAAATATTATTTTCATGAAAAATATTTATTTTTTAGGAAAACAAGTGATTTTTTTACTTATATTTGGTATGCAAGTAAAAAATATTATTCTAAAATATGTGTATATATCTAAGACAAAATTATGAGGATAAGAATGAGGGTAGAGTCATGGGTGTTGTGAGTGGGGGTGGAGTTGGAGAGTGGGGTGGGTGGTTGTGAAGGCCTAGGAAAGAGAATGGGAGCATTTTCCGGGAAGTTATTTTCCTTATTTTAAAGGAACTTATTTTAAAGATATTTTCAATTTTTTTGCAATATTACGCGAGAAAATGAAAAATATTTTCCTGTACGAACACACCCATATTTTACTAAGTTAATCCTATTTATTAGATGTTTTTTGAATTTTTTAAAAATTGGGGGTAGAAAAAGTGAAATAAGGGGGATTACGAGATGATGAATCAAATGCCATGCGATAAGATGAAAATTTGAATGGCAGAGCCCGGTGAGCCACACAAAATTCTATGTTTTAGAACATTTCGACAATATTAAAAATAATTACTTCTTTAATATTAAGGGTATAATTAAAAATAATTATCAATTCTATTTTTAATTTCATATAGTAATAATTATTTTGAGCTAAAATGACAATTAAATTGCAATAAAGGGAGTATTAACGATTATATTTGAACACAATTAGACATACCGTAGAGATGTTGCGCTAAATTCGGAAAATAGCATTAAAATTCCAAAAGTTCAAATTCCTAAAAGTGATTTTGAGTGCAGTGCTCCACAGAAACGAATAATGATGCCTATGTTTTAAAATACAACACCACCTCCTTCATAAATACACTCCAGATTCCGACAGTTACCCTTTTTTGATTAGAAAAATAAATAAATTAAAGAAGAGTTTAGAAGTAATATATAATGTTAATTTAATAATTTTATATTATTTTTGTTTTTTTAATTATGTGTTTATTTTTGTATTTTAATTAAATTACATGTTTTTTTTGTTTTTTTAATATTTTAAAATTTTGAATTTTGTATTTTAAAAAATTATCATAAATATCAATTAGATAACCACGAGTAGGTGTACAAAGAAAATTGACAAATTCCATCAAATCGATAATCCGAGTTAAATAAAAAAATAAAATAAAAATCCTACTATGATTTTGTTTGATTTGATGGTAGAATGAATTATTATTTCAATATCTATATAGACTAGATATATATAGAACTCTCTTACGTCATGAATTCTAAATCCTAGTCTCATGAGTGGCTGTACATCTCATTAGTTGCTTTTGCCATCCCCCCCTCCTCAAGCCAGTTATTTTCATTCCCTCACAAAAATTTTTGAATTCAATCCTAATAACTCATCCACATTGTCTGTCGCCACGATTATGGACAATCACTCCACAAGCAATTGTACGAAAACTATAAAGATGGTGGAGAACAAAGGTGTACAAACTACGGTTACAGAGACAATTTCTTGCCAACTAGTGGTAATGGTAAACAATGCTCCAAGAACAAATGGACGGAAGTGGAGTTGGAGCGAATGAAAATCATGGAAAACCTATAATATGGAATCATAGGCAAATTTTCGTATAGCTACCTCGAGCTAGAAGTACTCAGAAAGGTTATTTCGATACAATATGGTACAAAGGGAGATTATAAGATTGGACTATTTTGCAAATCACTATATTCTTATCTGACTATCATGGATGAAAGACTTTATTATCTTATCTCTAAAGGGGCATACTATATTACATGTAAAGAAGGTTTTTCTTCTCTTAAGGTTGATAAAGAAACTACTAAGGCGATGGCATGGATCTTTTTGCCAAATCTATTTCCTACTTATTTTGTTAAAAAAATTATTTTTATCATTAGCCTCAGCGGTAGACAAACTCGTATAGCTTGACATGACCAACATCGACAAAACTAGGCTGAGCTGTGTTAGGGTTAAGGTAATAGTAGATCTATTAGCAAACTTAACAAACACAATTATTATGGATATTGAGAATGAGGAGACAAAAGAAGTAAAGGATGAAAAGGTTAACTCATATATGATTGCATTCCTAAGTATTACGTGGAATATAAATTATACGACCACAACAAGGATGAATGTAGGGCATGTAATACTAAATTGAGAACAAAGAAGGAGGGTGAAAATACAACATCAAAGGATAAGAAGGATGATTCTTATGAAAAAAAGGCAGAGGGAAACAGGTCCAAAGGGACAAAGCAAGAATATTATCCAACTGTGAAGTTGTTGGAGACCAAAAAACTAAAATATGGTAAAAGACAACAGGCTATTTACCAAAATCCTAGAAGGCACATAAAATAGAAGTACTAACTGATAATAAATTCAAGGTGCTGAATGAGATGGAAATAGTAGTTAAAGAATTTGACACTGAATCAAAGGAGGATGTCACGCCCTAATCTTGAAAGGCGCAACTGACGCCTAATGCCATACTGGACCCTGAACTGACCTAACTAGACATGTACACTTTTGATGCACACTAATAACACATAAATTAAATAATAAAATAAGTACATCTCATCTTAAAGAAGCCCTTGGTCGGTACGACCACAATATAACAACTTGCATAGAAATTCAGTTGGCCCAATAATTCACAATAGCAATATAATCATATGCTGCCCAAAAAAACCACTATGTTTTCTAGTATCACAAATTTCTATATGGGCCAATAAGACTACCATGGTACCTAAGCTCAAATAAGGTGAAAGTAAGCATATATATACAAAGTCATTCAAGGATATCAACCCGATAATACAAAAGATAGGTACAACCTGGACAACCACATTCATCTATACAACCCATAGTGTGTAGGTCTCTAAGAGTATATACTTGGCTGAGAGAGGGCCCCAACCTACCCAACAACTATATAATAAAAAAAATAAGCAAATATAAGAATATGGCAATTCTAAAAGAAGGGAGATGGCCAATAAGTTGAAGCTCAACTGCTCTACTAAGGAGGTTCATGTGCCTGTCAGTCAGAACCTGTCGGCAAGAGGCAGCACCTCCAGATCAGGACGTCATTATAACAATGCACCGAGTATGTAAGGTGATAAAAAGTTAAAATTAAAGTTGATAGTAAGAACTGAGTAATCAGCTAAAGAGTTATAGGATAACTTGAAAGATCTCATTAATTTATACTGTAATCTAAAAAAACAATAATCAAACAAGAACCTAACTTGGCCCCTATAAGCCTGGAAGGTACAAATAAAAAATAAACCTACCCCTCTACAAGTTGTGGTACGTACATATCAATCTATATACCCCTATTTCTAATACTGAAGCCTCGTAGGTATTCAGTAACTTAACTGTAACTAGCCCTTTTTATGCAATCAGAATGTGAGCCCACAAGGCTCATGCATATGTATCTTGAGCCTTCTTGGCCCCTGTTTCTATAACTTGGGAACATAGGGCCCTTATAAATATATGTCATCGAACTAAGTCTCCACGCAGGTCAGTAATGCCACCTTAGGTAATCTAAAAGTCCGTAAGAGATTAGACTCCAATATGGCTCTACAGGTGATGTTGGGCATATTTTTATGCCCATTTGTCATGTTTTTACCCATGTTTTTCCTTGTTTTGAGTACATTATCCTTATGAAATACATGAATTCATGTTTATATGAGTCTTATAAGCTAACAAGTATTTTTAGATGTTTTGAGCAAGAAACCAAGGAAAAAGAACTCAAAAATGATCCAAGGCGTGAAGGAAGAAGAGTTCGCAAAAGTTGACTTGGCGAGATAGCTGGCATGGCATGCCAGACCCTCAACCTCAGAGAAAATTATGCTCAAGTTGGTGCAATGGGTGGCGTAGCACGCCAGGGCCTCAACTTCAAAGAAATTTTTGCTCAATACCTAAGCGAGATAAGTGGAGTGGAGCGCCAGAAGAATTCTGGACTTAGAAATTTTTTCCAACACTTTGATGCAGCGAGTGGAGTTGCACGCCAGACTTAAAACTTCAGAAAATTTGACAAACACCTTGGCGAGATGGCTGGTGTGATGCACCAGAAGGAAAACTTCAGAAGAATTTCAAGTCAAAATTCTGGTGCAGTAGATGGTGCGGCGTGCCAGGCCCATTCCAGGGTGGATTTTCAGGTTTAAAATTTGCACTTCTCAAGGGAAAATGAGTCATTGGATGCCTTACTTAATAAATATAACATCTAGGGCATTTTGTTAGCAATGAATCAATCATTCATCATATTGATCAATTTGTACGCAGTTCTTGGAGGAAGAGACAAGTTCCTTTTCTAGATTTCTTATTTAACTTATGTTTTTGATTCAAATGATGAATTCTTTAGTTTTCCACTTGAGTATGAGTGACTAAACTCTTGTTCTAGGCTTTGTCCATAGTAGATGGTTGAAGTTTAAAAGCTTATCTATGCTAGTTCTTGATTCTTCTTAAAGGTTGTTTATACTAACTTATGTTAATTGCTTATTCATTAGTGTGATCACCTCACCAATATATCTGTTGGCTTTTGGTTGAACTCGGGAGAGGGAACCAAAAGGGTTAAAAGTAAGTGTAGAACAGGTTTCAAAGGCCCCTGACCAATGGGTTCAAGGACTGATTTCATTGTTGAGGATAGGAATATACCCTTTAATCCTGTTCAATTGAATACAAGTAGCCATAACCATCATCTCATTCTTCTCCTGCGACCATAGGGATATAGGTATTAGGGATCATGGGATAACTCTTGAATGTTCGGGAGAATGGAAGAAAATGGGATAGCAACTTGCAACTGAAAACCTTGGGAAGAATCAATCTAGCGTATTCAAGTCTTAAAAACTCAACTTGAAATGAAAGTGTCAATACCCTAGATTCTATCATCATTTGAATTACAACATTTGTCAATTTGCTTTCAATTCTTTAGTCAAATTTACTTTTCAAGTTTAGTAGTATAATTCCCAAACCATTCCCCATTTTTACCTATTTTATTAGAATAGAGAAATAAAATATTAACCTTGAACAATTAATCTGACAAGTCTCTAAAAGATCGATAATTGGAACTTTACTATCCTATTTACTTGATGACCATGTGCGTTTGCGTGAGTTTGTGCGCCATTGCCGGGACTTGAAGATTGATTAATTATTTGTAGGTTAGGATTTTATTCTGCTATTCTGCATTTTACTTTTGTTTGTTGGTTGTTGAAGTTTGTAGGTGCTGTGCTCAGTATATGCCAGTTACGAGAAGTCAGGGACCAAGGTTGGATCATTTTGATCCTGATATTGAGTGGACTTTTCATAGGTTATCTATGGTATAAAACCATGAGTAGGCACAGGAAAACAACCAGGATAGGATTCTAGTGGTTAATTTGCCCGGCCAAACATGGAGAACGCTTATAAAGCAATCATCAAGCCGATAATCACTGGAAACATTGAGTTGAAGGAGGGAACCGTGCAGTTGGTTTAGAACACTTTTCAATATCAGGGTAAGCTGCACGAGAATCCCCACAGACATCTGATGACGGTCGTGGAGTTGAGTGAGAACTTTCACTATCAAAACGTGTCAGATGAGTAGTTAAGCTCACATTGTTCCCTTTCCCGTTGATTGGTGAAGCTAAGGAGTTAATTGAGAATGAGAAAGTAAGTTCCATCACTTACTTAGGAGACTCTTTCTAATAAATTCATCAACAGGTTCTTTCCTTCAAGGAGGACTAAGGAGTTGAGAGGAAAGATCTCAGGTTTTGTGTAGAAAGATGGTGAGACCTTAGCTCAGACATGGGAATGATACAAGGGCAATTTGAAAGATTGCCCGCACCATATGAAGCCAAAGGAGATCATAGATCATTGGGCACAACTTCATAGAAGGGCTAGATCTAAAGTTAAAAATCTTATCCAAGAGCTACGATGAGATAGAAGCTTTATTGAATCTTATGTCATTTGGGAGTCAAGATTATCAGGAATCAGGTAGATGTTTCACTTCTGGCAAAGTGCCAGGGAATCTTGAAGTTGATGGTGTGTTAGAAATCCAAGCAGATATCAGCCAGTTGGTGAATGTGATCAGCAAGTTAGTGACCACACTAGCTGTAAGCCAAGTGAACCAGGTTCAGCAAGTTCAGACTCCACCACCATCATGTGAGGTGTGTGGAGAAGGCCATGCTTAATCAGGTTGTCCTCTAAACCCAGAGTCTATTTATTTTGTGGGTCAACAAGATTGTGGTGGAGTTTTTGCATGAAATGGCTATAACCAGGGGTACAGGAATGTAGCTAATCCCTTATAGAGAGGGAACCAGAATTTTCAAAGACCCCCGAACAACTTTCAAAGACTGTAAGGCCAGCTGCAGGGTAGTTCTTTAAAGGATACGGTGAAGCAGTAGATGGTTCAGCAAACTCAGGTAATTAATGTAATACCCTGAAAGCCTAAGATCAGACCCGAGGGTTGAAATAAAGAAAAAAGAATTTTAGCATCAGGGCACAGGATGAGTCATCCAGTGACTCGTGAGGTACACCACGAGTAGTTAGGTAACTCGTGGAGTGGACGAAAAGTTTGGTTAGATATTTAGACTGGGGGTTGACCACGAGTGAAGCCACGACTCATGGTCAGGACCACGAGTCGTTTGGTTGGTCGAGGTCAAGGAGCCGACATGAAGGATGGGATGATTGGCAGTGTTCATCATGACTTGTCACCACGAGTCATTAGGTGCACCACAAGTCGTGGTGTCCCTCGTGGTGAATGACATGATTATAGTTCCCAGTGTTGGTAATGAGAAGCAAGCCACGAGTCGTCCCTCAAGCAACGAGTCGTCCAGTCCCTAGTTGGGACTGGCAGCATGCTTTTTTCTGCGAATTTATTAAGGGTTTTTTTTTCATAATTTCTAAGTTTCTAAGACTTAAACTACATCATTTAAACTCAGATAAGTGTTTTTTAAGAAGGTTTAACTCATTCTAAATATATCCCTCTCCATGCATGCAAGCCTAGAATTCATCAATTCTCCTTCAATTTCCTTTTGACATTCAAGAGGGTTGTGAAATCAGAAGTACCCAAGTATATAGGGTTATGAATGGGTGTATCCATCCATTCTCATGCCCAATTCCTTCTCAAATTCATGGAAATTCAAGTTGATGGATCTATGGGATTTTAATCCAACTTGTGAATTTTCTAAGTATTTATCATCGGTATAATCTATTCATGTTTCTAATGTTGAATTATGATTCATGGGCATGTTTTATAATGTTTTCAATTACAAATTCGTGTTTTCAAAATTTTACAAATTATGAATGTTCATGAAAGGTTGAGATTTTGATATATGTTTTCAAGTATGATGAGATGTATATGATGAAAGTATGATTTCAAATTACCCATGTTTATATCCATAATTTTGACTATCTAAAGTATGTATAAGTTTGGACAAGCCCATATGATCAAGTATGTTTATGATCTACTTCAATATCATGCTATTAGCTTACCACATGGATTTTGGAGTCTAGACTCCCACTCCTTTAAGCTTGTGGTATGGTTTGAGCCAAGGCTCCTCATGTTATGATTTCAGATTTTACATGTATTATTATGATTCAACTTCGTTGAAAAAAATGATGGAGAGCATATGCATATTTTTTTAGAGTAGTGTCTAGCGCCAAGTAGGCTAAGGGCCAGTAAACCCTGTGCCTCAGAACTACGTGCCAACGTAGGTATGATCAGATTATTTGGGACCTCCCTTGTGAGCTTCCCCTTTCCCAAGGGGCATTCAGCTTGATATCGATATCATGGTAGCGCCCTTAGTCCTGGCAAGGCTTTGGGAGGCTCTGCCTAATTGAGTGTAATAGTCGGGACCATGTAAGCTCTATCGTGGTAATATCGGTTATATGACGAGTCTCCCATTGTTCCTCATGATTTCAGTTATGCATGTTCATCAGTCATGATATTATATTTTCAGTAGGTTTGACCCAATGTTAAGTTTTATTTATGAATAATCTGTTTTAACTTTGGGTCATCCGATACAGTTATGTTTAAATCATGTTCTCAAATAATAGCATGCAAGCCCTACCTCAGACTATTATGATGAAATGTTTTATGATATGCATGATCTCTGATTTTACTTACTTAGTGGTTTTACTTACCTTGCATACTCGGTATATTTCACGTACTGATCGCATACTCTATGCTGTATCATTTCATGATACAGGCTCCGACATTCAGGTTCAGCCCCTCCGTTAGCCAGATTCTCAGAGTAGCACCTCCTATCCAGAGTTGGTGAGTCCTCATCCTTCGAGGACCCTTTTATCAGTTTTATTTAGTATCTTCAGTTTCAGTTTTAGTGAGTTAGTTGGGGTCTTGTCCCATCAACTCGTCAGTATGTAGATGCTTATTAGACATAATATGATTTTAGTTTCATATCGCTGTTATGTATTCAGATATTTGATATTATTAAATTTTTATACTTTCGTTATTTTATATATGTTAGACTTCCGCATTATTATGTTGAGTTATATGTCATGTTCATTCCATGGGTCAACTTGGAGCCTCTCGGGGTTCTTTATCTCGTGTCTCGATCCGGTCCTATGTTCGGGTCGTGAAAAATTTAGCATCAGAGCATTAGGTTTTGAAGTATCCTAGGGTGTCTGAAAATTGCATTATGTAGAGTCTTTTTCAAGGGTGTGAAGTGCGCCACACTTATAATGAAGAGGCTACAAAATGTTTTAAGAAATATTTCCTTCTTTCATGATCTATGTCGTGCGATGAAATGTATCTCTATCCTTCTAACTCATGCTATACACGTTTGCAGAATCATGCCTCCTTACCGAGTTAACAAAATAAGAAACGAAAACGAAAATGGTCATGACAATAGCAATGGGGATGGGCACCAGCAGGCCCCACCGGCCCCCGAGGGTCATGTGCCTAAGCAGGTGGCCTATACAGAGTTTAGAGCTGCCATTCAGATGTTAGCTCAGGCTTTGACCGCCCAAGTCAACCAATAGGTGGTAGCCCATGTCCCTCAGAATGGGTATGCAACAGCTGCAAGAGTTAGAGATTCTCTGAGGATGAACCCTCCGGAGTTTCTAGGATTGAAGGTGGGCAAGGATTCGCATGAGTTTATTTATGAAGTTCTAAAGATCACCCATATCATGGGGGTGACTGGGGAGGAGTGTGCAGATCTAGCCTCACATCAGTTGAAAGGGGTTGCGCACATTTGGTTCAGGCAACAGAAGGATAGCAGGATAGTTGGAGCGGGCCCCATTGGTTGGGATGACTTCCATACTGCATTTTTGGATCGGTTCTTTCCCTGACAGAACAGGGAAATCAAAGCAGCGGAATTTGTGAACTTGAGGAAGAACAACATGATGATCCAGGAGTATGCTTTAGAGTTCACCCGCTTGTACAAGTATGCACTTGAGATGGTGGCAGACCAAAAGGTTCGAGTGAGTCTGTTCGTGCATGGGATAGCAGAATACTTGGTCAAAAATTTCCGAACTGTGATGTTTCATCAGGACATGGACTTTCCTCGGATAGTTCTGTATGCCCAGTAGATAGAGGCGGTACAGGTGGGTAAGCGGGAGAGAGAGGCCAAGAGGGCCAGGACTGATAGCTTTGGATTCTCCTAGGAGAGACCTAGTGGTGCGCACTGTCAGCAGTCCTACCAGAGATCATTAGCCCCATCGCCATCAACAGCAAGTGTGCCATCCAGATCTTGGCGCGACCAGAGGGGACGAGCATCAAGATCTTGAGGTCAGGGGAGCAGATATGTGGAGCTTAGTATTCCAACTTGTTCCAGGTGTGGCTGGAGACACACTGGTCAACGCTTAGAAGATATAGGTGCTTGTTTCGGGTGTGGGAAGCCCAAACATATGCTCAGAGATTGCCCAGCAGCTAGGCATGGCCATGATAGGGGCCGAGATCCAGCCACTAGTTCAGAAGCTCCACCAACACGCTTAGTTCAGTAGGGAGCCTCCTCTAGTGCAGGTGGTGGTCAGTGTCAGAATAGATTCTATGCGCTCGCACCTCGTCAAGAGCAAGAGGCCTCTCTAGATGTAGTCACTGGTATGTTACGAGTATTCCACCTTGATGTATATGCATTGTTAGATTTATGGGATACCTTATCTTTTGTGACGCCCTATGTTTCTAGTAGTTTCAGAGTCAATCCTGAAATCCTATCATAACCCTTCTCAGTCTCTACTCCAGTCGGTGATTCAGTTGTAGCTCGACGGGTGTATAGAAATTGCCCTGTCACAGTCCTTCAGAAAGTCACCTCAGCAGATTTAGTAGATCTAGCCATGATTGATTTTGATGTTATCTTGGCATGGATTAGCTACATGCATGTTAGGCCTCAACAAATTATAGAACCCGTGCGGTAGAGTTCTAATTTCCAGTTGAGCCAGTCCTAGAGTGGAAGGGTAGTTCAGCTGTGCCTGTAGGTTGCTTCATTTCCTACCTTAAGGCCATAAATATGATTTCTAAGGGTTGTGTGTACCATCTAGTTAGGGTTAAGAATGCTACGTCCAAAACCCCAACTATCCAGTCAGTTCCTGTAGTGTGCGAATATCCAAGTGTTTTAAGATGATTTACCGGGAATTCCTCCAAAGAGAAAGATCAATTTTTGGTATTGACCTTCTTCCCGATATGCAGCCTATATCTATTCCTCCTTACAGAATGGCTCCAGCTGAGATAAAGGAGTTGAATGAGCAGTTGAAGGACCTTTTAGACAAGGATTTCATCAGACCAAGCAAATCCCCGTGGGGTGCACCAGTTCTCTTTATTTGGAAAAAGGATGGTTCCCTTCGGATGTGCATTGATTACCTGTAGCTGAACAAGGTCACCATTAAGAACAAGTATCCTCTTCCTAGAATTGATGACTTGTTTGACCAACTTCAAGGTGCCAAGTGCTTCTCAAAGATAGACCTCAGATCCGAGTATCATTATCTCAGGATTCGGGAGAGTGACATTCCGAAGATAGCCTTCAGTCTCGGTATGGTCACTATGAGTTTGTAGTTATGTCTTTTGGACTAACGAATGCTCCTTCAGCTTTTATGGGTTTGATGAACAGGACGTTCAAGTCGTATTTGGATATGTTCACGATTGTATTCATAGATGACATTCTCATATACTCTCAGAGAAAAGAGGAGCATGCCACTTATTTGAGGGTGGTACTATAGACTCTTAAGGATCGCCAATCATATGCTAAGTTCAGCAAGTGCGAGTTTTGGCTAGACTCAGTAGAAATTTTGGTTCATGTGGTGTCAAGTGAGGGTGTACAGGTGGACTCTCAAAAGAAAGAAGCTGTGAAGAATTGGCCTAGACCAGTGAGTCATTCGGATATACGGAGTTTCTTTGGTTTAGCTAGTTACTACTGGAGGTTTGTTGAAGCGTTTTCATCCATTGCAACACCGTTGATTAAGTTGACCCATAAGAAAGTGAAGTTTCAATGGTCGGAGGCTTGTGAGAAGATCTTCTAAGATCTTAAGACTCGACTCACCTTAGCACCAGTGTTGACCCTACCAGAGGGTACCGATGGGTTTGTGGTGTATTATGACACTTCCGGGATCGGTCTTGATTTTGTACTAATTCAGCACGGTAAGGTTATAACCTATGCATCTAGGCAGCTGAATGTCAATGAGAAGAACTATCCAACTCATGACCTCGAGTTGGCGGCGGTAGTATTTGCCTTGAAGATTTGGAGACACTATCTGTACAGGGTCCATGTGGATGTGTTTACGGACCACAAAATCTTACAGTTGATGAGCCCGCAAGTGTACGGGTTGTACAAGTAATATAGTGGCCCTTTTTAAGAACCGGAATGTCGAACCCACAGGGACTGGACTACAGGGTAAAACCTTCTTGAGTGTTAATTTACTATAACTCTAATGAAGACAACGGTGTATAGAAAAGTTTTTATATTTTGGAAACTATTTTATACTAAGTAGAATATTTATACAAGTGGTCTGAACTATGAATGTGAGCAGCCTAGGGCTAAATAGGAACATGGCAAAGAAATTAACTATCGACATACATGATTTATCTTTCCCTCCCAGGTTGCTAGTCGAACTTATGCCTATGGATAAAACTCTCGTATTTAACTTAACTTAAAATCATGAACCTTCCACCTACATTTCTATGATAGAAGAATTAGACCTACTTCATACAAAATCGATTCCCCCATGACTAATACGACTTTCAGGTATATTTCTATCTGAAGGTAAATCAATTCCTTTTTCCCAAACCAAGAAAAGATCATATCTATTAATTCACAACTTTCAATTTCTTGCCCTCTCAGGTGAAACCGGACTTTTAGATTACATTAACATTGTGAGATATTAATGCATTAAGAACAAGAATTAAATAGAACAACCATAGAAGAAAAGATGAAACAACGGATAATCAACAGTACATTTCAATACAATAGTTCATAACCTCAGCAAGAAGAGAATTAGCCACTCATTTGTGGATTGAACATCGTTAAATGAATGGAAACCATGCAAACAATTGAAGAAAGAAGAAGGGATAGAGAAAACCTAGATTTTAGTCTCTCGCCCAGTTCCAGCACAGGGGTCAAAAGGCAAAAAAGAAGAACTAAGTGTTCTATTTATACTAGGGATAATTTTCCCGGAATAACAAGCAACGTGTCACGGAGTGCATCGCGGAGCACTGCCGCTGTGACACGGTGCAAATGCCGGAGCACTACGGAAATTGGCCGCGGGTAATTTACTCCCAACGTGGCACGGCATGCAACGCAGACATGCCCAGCGTGCCACAGTGCAAATGCGGACCTTCCTGGAATGTCAAGGCCTGAACATTAATTCCAACGTGCCACAGCGTGATGGACCCTCTACGGAATTTCTTGAATTTATATCTCCCGGACGAGAATGCATCCGCGATGGCAGGCGTGTCACGGCTCCATCGCGAGCCCCTTAATTCCCTTGCTTCTCCACCTGCTTCCTTGCTCGTTCCCAAGTCCATCTCTGATTTCTCCCAACATGCATTTTAACTCCATAAAAGTATGTTTTCCTGCAAAACAACGCTAATCATGTTGGTTAGTATAAATTCACACACTTCCTACAATTTACATGCGAATGTACACACACATTGTTGGATAAACAAGGCAAAAGCGATGCATTTGAGTTATCAATTGGGCATATAAATATGCCCCCGATCCTCTACCCCACACTTAAATCTTGTTCGTCCTCGAACAATACTCTCCTCATGCAATTGATATCCCATGTGGCTACTTTGACTACAAACAATCAGGAGCTACGATTATACCGATTATGTTCATAACAAATCATCAACAAAATATGCATAGTATCATCATTACAATGACATATTAAATCAAGACCTCCTAGACTCAGAATCGACTTCTACGATATTAACAAACTCATGCAAATTAGCTGACCAAGATATCGGACACGAATTTCATTCTTTCGTCAAGCATGCGCCCTCACATCTGAAGGAATTTCCCCTCTTTTAGATCACATGAACTCTAAATCATTTCATGCAGGGGCATGTACACACAATTTCCTCCTCTCTCCCAAAAGAATTCACATGCATCGTGTTACGCGACCCATAGGCTTGCCTCTGATGTATTACTCCACTAATATAAGGGCAGCGTGATATAAAATCGTAAGTTAACGAGTTATGTCAGCTATGGAACTAGTATATCTTGGGCTAACCAATAATAACGCTTCGCATCCTTAAGCGCTTTTTTTCATACATCCCCTCACATTCTGGACATAGTTTCTTACTTCCTCCTCCTTTTCTTAAGAAGTCTTTCTTTATTTTTGTCACCACTTCTTTAACACACGGACTAAACAAAAAAATAAGTTATTTAACTCTATTTCCTTTACATCTGGCAAGTACACCTTTGACTCTTTTCTTTCTTTTCATCACTTTTCTTTTTCCTCTCTTTCTTTTTCTTTTCATCATTTTCCTCCTTTTACCTTTGTGGGAAAATTATATATTTTTAGCGCTTATGGCTTCGGATTTGGTTTACGGACAATTAAAAGAAGGGGTTAAACTTGGTTTCGCCCTTTTCGACAAAAGAAAAGAAAATAAAACTCAATGGGCTAACTAGGATTTAATGTTCAAGGTGGATATGAAAGAAAGGAAACAAGAAAAGCTTTTGGTTAAACAAAGCATACATCCCCTTTCTACACTACACTTCCTTCATTTCGTTTTGTACACACAACAGGCAAGTTCTAGACACTTCACAATAGCATGGAATGACCAAACCTCACTATACACTCGATGCACATGCTCAACTCAAGACATCTTCACAGACTCTTTAATCAGCTAATTACAAGAATTCAAAATTAAGACTCAATCACACCGAATCGAATTCTATGGCCTAAGTGTCTCACATATGTACAAAAATTTGCATGCTTTCTAATGAATCATCTTCGCAGTATAAATATTATGTACAACACGCAACCAAGATGTCATAGTCATAGAGTAGCAACATGCATGGGATACAACCAACACACAAAAATTTTAAAATAACTACTCCTATCGGCGCATTTCCCTTAAGATGGTCGTCATCCATCCATCGCGAGGAACGGTCACTATTTACGACTTCGGTTCAATGGGACTCTTCTCGGCAAAGAACAAAAACAAACTCCGAGAAACCCCAAAAGTAAAAACAGTTACGAAAATTTTAAAATATCGATAATTTCGACAAAACTATTTACACATAGCAGCTATGACATTCACAGCACACACAGCTCATTCACAGCACACACAGGTCTCAACAACAAAAATATTTACAAAATGAACATACACACATAAAAACAAGGTCACAAGCTAATTTCCAAACACAGCAACGGAACATGCGATTATATACAAGACAAGACAAACTTCCAGCACCGCTAACTACTCCCACCCCACACTTAAAATCAGAACAACGTCTCCGGTGTTCATACAATCACAAATAGAAGGTGGGTGGTGAAACTCCCCTGATCAGTCAAAGTACTCCACTTCTTCATCAGTGCTGCCGCCCTGCGTCCCCCATGTCACAAGATCTCCGTCGTCCTCCTCCGACTCAACCTTGAATCCTCGCGACGTGTCTTCTCATCTGTGGGGACATCATCATCCACAGGCTCCACAAAAGTAGGCCCACTCGACATAGTGCCCTGGCGTTTGCGCCAAGGGTAATCTAAGTCGAGCTGCCATAGCTCATCCTCCGTGCCGGTCTCCCGCCTATGCATGTTTAGACATCTGCATCCCGAACATACGGGCCATATACTGGTCCATCCCGAGCATGTGTCGCTAGGCTGGCGAGAACTGGCCCGTGGTGGTGTCGGGTGCCTTAGTCTTCGTGACATCTATGGCACACTCCATCTAACGGGATGTAGTCTAGGGCCTCTTCCTCGACCTCTAGGCCCCTCTGGAACATAGTCGGCAACCCGCCAAACCGTACCTGTGCACTTGATGCAACCGGGCTCTCTTCATGGCGGATATGATCACGCCCTACATTGATCTCCCAGCCCTTTCATCAGGGGCATACACCAGGCATACGATCCCGGGTCACATCCGTCATATGCACCGAGGATCAACGAAGGCAAGCAATTTTTAGCCGAGATCACAGCACATTTCATGCGTAGATAGGGCGTGTCGATGATAGCCCCTCTCCTTATGCCTGTTCCAGCGTCACCGTCGACCGGGCTCCACACAATGTCGTCCTGATATTCGCATAAGGTGGAGTGATATTCAGCTGCCGGAGTACGTGGGCATCAGTGTTTGCGCCCCTGTGTAGCATTGAGGTGGTGAGGCTCAAGTGTGGCCTGTCCCGGCCTATCTTGATGGTGTGACTCCGGACGTCGTGTTCCAATTGGCATGAACTCCCGAATTAAGTGCAGATTGCACTCCCTTGGGCTCGTCAAAAATGAATCGCAGCCCGGCAGTGTCAGTCCGGTGTACCATGCGGGAGAACTCTTGGCCAATGGGTCCTGCAATATGCTCCTCGGGAAGTATTTGTTCTCCTTGTGCTTCGTATACCACTTCTTCCCTTCCTCAGTCACCCATCTGGTTCCATATTGGCGGCGCTGGCCGCGTGGAACTTTCGGTGCTGCTGGGACTGCTGCTCCCGGTCTCAACCCGTTTCCTTCCGGCACTTTGATGTAGATGCGCCCCTTACCCTTGTCTTTGCCATTGTTCTGTCAAACGGACAGTCCCAATGTCAGTCAAATTAACATTAGCTTAGACTAAGGTTGGGTTTGGCTCGGCCACCCCACACTTAGTCTTCAGCCTCAAATTCAGTATTACAGCAAGAACAACTTTATTTCTAATTTACAAAAACAAGAAAAACTAAAACAACTAAAACACAAACAATATTGACTTGTCATTACACCAAATCTGGCTTGTTATAACGCAAGCTATTTTCTTAGACTTCGCACAGCTAATTCCACAATGTACCGATGATCTGTTCATACAGAGCACTTGCAATGAAAGAAAAAAAGAGAAAAAACAACTATGCAATTATACAAACCTATGCTATCTACCCGTTTCTTGTATACTACCATTCCCTCCCCAGAATCCGTCGATTTTTTCTTTTACATATTACACAGATAATGCAACCAGCTCATTTCACCCAACATATACACAACCACAAGAATTCACAATTCACAAGTTTTCACAATTTCTTGTTCAATTCCAACCCTACCTATAATTTTCCACAAATTCGATCAAGCACATGTTTTTATCGATTCATACCATTACAAGGATATTACGGACATAAATTAACAATACTTAGATGAATTAAAGTTCAATTTCTACCTAGGCTATGGTTTACTCACATACCTCATGCTAAAAATGAAAGAAATTCGACCAAAATTGAGATAGAAATGATGAAGCATTACCTTTTAATTGAAGAACCGAAGAAAACTTGACGAAATTATACGTGACACGTTGAGGAGAGGGGATTTTGGGAGGTTTGTCGCGGTGAAGTCATGAAAATGAGAAAAATGAGGGGATTTAGAGGTTAAAAGTGGGATTTTCGCGGGTCGCCCGGTGACCCGGTGTGACCCGGCAACGATTAGCTGCGTCAACGTGTCACGGAGGAATGGCGAACACCTACGTGACACGGAGCCATCGCGCAGGCATTCTGGAATTGTAAAATTCCAGATTTTGCCTTCAACGTGTCACGGAGGGTAGTGAGCCCTCCTCATGGCTACTGAATTATCTTACTGAGCTCCCTTTGTTTGCCACTTAAAATTTTTCTTACCTTGTTTTCTCCCTTTGCACTCCTTTGCATTTTTTCCTCCGATCAACCTGTAACATATCTTACAACAAGAAATCGATTAGAATTCCAAGGTTTGTGAACATAATATTTTTATTTTCTATAAACTATTAAAATTTCTTCAAATTCAAAATTATATATATATATTTTTTTCTCTTTTCTTTTTTTTCTTTCTCTGCGTTTTTTCTCTTTTCTATGTACAATTTTACAAACAATAATTCACGGGTTGCCTCCCGTGCGGCGCCTGGTTTACCGTCTCAAACCGACGTCATTAAAGCTCATTCTGCCCCTAGGGTGACAGACGTTTTCTCACGAACACGTCCTCACCCCTGTCAAAAGCTTTACCTTTGTCGGGGGGTTTCCCATTAACTCTCCCGAGACTCAAAACCTAAGCAACATCCGCTTGCTCAAGCACATTGATGACCGAGAGTTCCTCGTACACGGCCAGGAGCTTGGTGGCCTTGTACCTCGAACACCTCCACCTTGTCATATGCTCGCATAGTTAGCTGCCTGCAGCCCCATCTGTCTGCTCCCGATCGCCAAGAAGGCCGTCCCAAAATAAATGGAACCGGCGTCGCTCAAAATCCAGCATAACAAAATCTACTGGGAAGATTAGGGAGCCGACTTTGCACTAGCACGTCCTCCACAATACCATCTGGTCTTGCCAGGCAGATCATGAGCTGAATCAGCATTGTAGATCCTGGGATTCCCCCTGGCCCCAACTTCTTGAATACCGAGGTCGGCATCAAGTTAATGCTCGCTCCCAAATCACATAATCCGCGAGCTCGGATAACTGCCCGATTGTTATCTGAATTGTGAAGCTCCCAGGGTCTTTGATCTTCGTAGGCAATCATTTCTGTATCCGGGAAGTGCACTCCTCGTAAGAGCCACCGTGGCAGACTCAGTCAACCTGCTTTATTTAGCCACGATGTCCTTTATATACTTGGCGTACTTAAACTTTCTCTGCAAACATCAACAGAGGTAAATTAATGTGTACCTGTTTAAGCACCTCCATGAACTTTTTGAAGCACCTTTTCTCCTTGTGCTTCTTTAATCGTTGAGGAACGGGGTGGAGGTCTTTTGATTCGGCATCCTTGTTCTTCCCCCTCTACAAATGTTTTGCTCCCTCTCCGCTTTTGCTGCTCCCGACTGTTGAGGTGAGGTCTTTCTGGTTCCACCTCCTTCAACTGTAAACCACTCCTTGTGGTCTGCATTTACTGTTTGGGGTTGGGGTTTGTGTCATTTGGGAAGTCCTCCTCTAGGCACGGTGTTTTGGGCTCAGCAAAGCGCTAGCCATACTCCGGCGCCTTGGTAGCTAGGGCGATTATTCTTGACCTCGGCTACCAATTTTACATAGTCGGCACATGAGGTGAGCTTGGCTAGCTATCCAATTGCTTGAACATCTCCTCAACGCTGGGTGATGGTGGTGGAGGAGGGGCATTGTTGTTTTTATACTTGTGCACGATAGTTGTGGCCCTCCTTGATTCCTCGCATACCACGACTTGAACTGCAATCTTTGATGGTTGTTGCTACCCCAAGAAGAGCCGGATGATTCCTCCAGTTAGAGTTGTAGCTGTTCCCATACTCTTGGAGATTGTTCCTTTGTGCATTACCGACAAAGTTCACAGTGCGGATTTGCTCCACAACACTCAATTTGAGTGTTCATTGCTTCGCACTTCACCAAATGCTGTTTTGTGCTTTGCATTTACTTGGGGCTTGAGACTGACTCAAGCTCATGTTGCCGAAGTGGGTGTTTAGTTGATTCTGCAAAGCAGCTATCTGTGCAGTGATAGCTGTAAACCCGTCCACTTCCAAGACTCCAGCTGTCCTTGCTCCTCCCTTGAAGTCCGCATTCCACTTTCAGGATTTCCCTTGCCAAAATAAATTAAGCAAAGTATAAGCTCCTGCGTAAGTCTTTTCTAATGCTTGTCCCCCAGCTGCCGAATCCAGCAAGATTTTGTGTGGGGTTCCAAACATTCTATAAAAGTGTGCACCAACACATCGTTGGATTGATGATGATGAGGGCAGAGTCCGCAATAGTGATTTGAATCTCTCCCAAGCTTGTCTGATTCTCATCACTTCTCTTTGTTTGAAACTTAGAATTTGACTTCTAAGTCCTGCTGTTTTACGGAAGGAAAGAATCGGATCAAGAACTTCTTACAGATCATCCATGTGGTTATAGAATTCGGTGCTTGGCTCCGGCAACCACCTCTTGGCTTCTCCCAAAAGTGAAAATGGGAACGGTGTAAGTGACATGTCTGTTGACACTCCAGCGGGGATGTAAGTGTCACTTATCTCCAAAAATTTTGAAGATGTTGTGGATCCTCGTGAGGGAGACCTGTGAGCTTTGCCCGCTTGTGTGCGGCAATTGCCATGTTACCGTTTAGCTCGAACCTCCCTCTGGCTCGGGTTTGCGATACTAGATGTGACATTACTAGCATGTGGGATTGCCACATCGCGAACCGGCCTAGCTGCCATTCCCTCGGGCACCAATACTGCCCGCACAAGTGGTGGATTCTGTGGTTGCTCCAATAATGGTTTGTACGAGCAGCACATTTTCCCTAGAGCTTCTCTCCGTTGGCGATTGAATTGTCTTTCCGGCTCCTAAGGATGGATCCACCAAATCTTTGTCTCTTGCCGAGTGTTCAACGGGAATCTGTTATCTGCAAAATACAGGCGGTAAGTTGTCAGCAATAAAATACCGAAACAACAAACTAACACTTTTAAGAAAAATTAAAATTTCACCAATTTACTTTTTGTCCGGCAACGGCGCCAAAAACTTGATGAGCCGCAAGGAGGTGTGGGGTTATACAAACAATATAGTGGCCCTTTTTAAGAACCGAAATATCGAACCTACAGTATTTGGACTCTGAGGGTAAAACCTTCTTGAGTGTTAATTTACTATAACTCTAATAATGAAGACAACGGTGTATAGAAAGTTTTTATATTTTGGAAACTTTTTATACTAAAGTAGAATAAGTATACAAGTGAGTCGGGCTGCCTGAATGTGAGCATGCGAGGCTAAAAGCGAACATGTAAAAGAAATTAAGTATCGACATACATGGTTTATCTTTCCTCCATTGCTAGTCGAAACTTATGCCTATGGATTAAGTATTTAACCCAACTTAAGAATCATGAACCTTCCACCTACATTTCTATGATAAAAAAGAAATTCATGTTCTAGCCATACAAAACCGGTTCCCCACTTGACTAATACGACTTTCAGGTATATTTCTATCCTGAAGGTAAATCAATTCCCAATTTTCCCAAACAAAGAACAGATCATATCCTATTAATTCACAACTTTCAATTTCTTTCCTCGGGTGAAATAGGACTTTGGATTTACATTAACATTAAGCCGGATATTAATGCGGTAAGAACAAAGAATTAAATAGAACAACCATAGAAAGAAAAGATGAAACAATCCCGGTGTCAACAATTACATTTCAATACAATAGTTCATAACCTCAGCAACAAAGAGAATTAGCCACTCATTTGTGGATTGAACATCGTTAAATGAATGGAAACCATGCAAACAATTGAAAGAAAGAAGAAAGGATGAAAACCTTAAGAATTTTCGTCCTCTCAACTGCCTGCCAGCTTGATTCTTGCTCCACCAAGTCAGAATAATTAAAAATGAACCTAAGTGTTCTATTTATACTGAGGATAATTTTTCCCGGAATAACAAGCAACGTGTCGCAGTACATCGAGAACGCTGCCCTCTAGTGACACGGTGCAAACGCCCAGGCTTTCTGGAAATTGGGCCTTGGGTAATTGCTCCCAACGTGGCACGATATGCAACGCGGAGCATGCCCAGCGTGCCACGTTGCAAACGGACCTTCACTAGAATGTCGGGCTGGGAAATTAATTCCAACGTGCCACAGCGTGATCGCGGACCCTCTCTGGAATTTCTTGAATTTATATCTCGGACAGAATGCATCCGCGATGGTAGCATGTCGTAGCTCCATCGCGGAGCCCTTGAATTCCTAGCTTCTCCACTGCTTCCTTGCTCGTTCCCGAGTCCATCTCACGATTTCTCCCAACATGCATTTTAACTCATAAAAGTATGTTTTTCCTGCAAAACAACGCTAATCATGTTGGTTAGTATAAATTCACACTTCCTACAATTTACATGCGAATGTACACACATTGTTGGATAAACAAGAGGCAAGCGTGCATTTGAGTATCGGTGGGCATATAAATATGCCCCGATCCATGATGCGTGTTTACCTAAAAGGATCTAAATGTACGTCAAATGAGGTAGTTGGATCTTCTCAAAGATTATGATATAAGCATTCTTTACCATCCGGGAATATGGTGGCAAACGCTCTTAGCGAACTTTCTATGGAGAGTGTGTCCCACGTAGATGAGGGAGAGGAAAGAGTTGGTAAGAAGGATGTTCTATTAGTGCACGACTAGGAGTTCGTCTTGTTGACTCGATGGATGGTGGTTTCATTGTTTTGAATGGATCAGAATCTTCCTTGGTGACCGAGGTCAAGCTAGACAAGACGAGGATCTAATGCAGTAAAGTTGAAGAAGCCATTCGGAATCGGAAGGTGGAGGCTTTCTCCCGAGAGGGAGATGGTGTACCTAAGATATTAGGGTCATTTGTATTTACTAGGTGTTGATGACTTGAGGGCGGATGTTGCATGAGGCTCATGGTTCCAGATACTCCATACATCCAGGTGCCACCAAGATGTACCGTGACCTACGGGAAGTCTATTGGTGGAATGTCATGAAGAAGGACATAGAAAAGTTTGTGGCTAAGTGTCAATTATCAATAGGTGAAGGCTGAGCATCAAAGGCCGGAGGTTTGCTTCAAGCATTAGTATCCCTACTTTTGTGTGGGAGGAAATCAATATGGAATTCATTACAGGGTTGCCTTGTACTCATTGACAATATGACTCTATTTGGGTTGTGGTAGAACGAGGTTGACTAAAGTATCATTTCCTAGGTCAAAACTGCGGTTCGGTGGAGGATTATGCTAAGCTTGTTCATTGAGTTAGTTCGGTTGCATGGAGTGCCTCGTCCATTATATCAGATAGAATTGCTCAGTTTACTCCAGTTTGGAGATTGTTTGAAGGGACTTGGTACTCGGGTCAATCTTAGCCACGTCATTTCACACGCAGATAGATGGTGAAGTGAACGGACCATTCAAACTCTTGAGGAGATATGTTGAGGCGACGTGTGATTAATTTCAAGGTAGTTGGGATGATCATTTGCCTCGTTGGTTTTGCATATAACAACAACTACCATTCTAGCATTCATATGGCTCCTTTTAAGGCTCTTTATGGGCGGAGTGTGGATCGCCAATTTGTTGGTTTGAAGTCGGTGAAGCTACATTCATAGGACAGTTAAGTTCAGAAGCTATGGAGAAGGTTCAACTTATAAGGGAAAGGTAGAAACAACTCAGATTTATGTTTCCGAAGGTATCTCCCGTTATGTTGGCCCATACTGAATTATGAGACGTGTTGGAAAGGTAGCCTACTGGGTTGGATTTGCCTTCAGAATTGACTTAGGTATATCCGAGTTTTCCATGTCGTTTCTAAAGAAGTGCATGGGTGATCCAACTTTGATTGACGGTGGAGGCGTAGGTGTGAAGGACAACCTTTGCTGCGAAGAGGTTCCGGTTGAAATACTTGATCGTCAAGTTCGGAAGCTAAGAAAAAAGAAAGTATCTTCAGTAACAGTTTGTGGAGAAATCAACATGTTGAGGGAGATACATGGAAAGCCGAAATGAATGATGTCTAAATACCCGCATCTATTCCTCCCGGCTCAGTTTCAGCTTGAGGTATCAGCTTCCTCCCTAATACTCTATTCAGTTTCATGTTCAGTTATGTGCCCGATTTTCATGTCAGTGTATGTGATTCATGAATTTCAATTCAGTCATGTATTTCGATCCCGGATCAGTCCTCAGTCGAGTTTTCGGCTCTAAATGTTCGGTATATGGTATGAAAGTTGCATTTCTCAAATTTTAGTATGTTTAACCACATTCGAGGATGAATGTTCCCAAGGGAGACGTATGTAATACCCAGCCCAGAATCGGGTTGAAATGGAGAAAATAGAAATTTGCATCAGGTCATGGGTGATTTGTCCAGTAACCCATGAGGTACACCATGAGTCTTTATGTGACTCGTGGAGTGGAAGGAAAGTTTGGTTGGATTTTGGTCTGGGGTTGACCATCTGGGTGAAGCCACGACCCGTGGTCAGGACCACGAGTCGTTTGGTTGGTCATGGTCAAGGAGGCGGCATGAAGGATGGGATGATTGGTAGTGTTCATCATGGTGACCACGAGTAGTTTGGTTGGTCGTGGTCAAGGAGTCGGCATGAAGGATGGGATGATTGGTAGTATTCATCAAGACTCATCACTATGATTCATTAGGTGTACCATGAGTCGTGGTTTCACTGTGGTGATGGGATTATAGTTCTAATTGTTGAGTAGCGAGAAGTAGACGGTCGTCCCTCGGGCAACAAGTCGTCCGGAGTCCCTCATTGGGACTGGCATGCACTACCACGAATTTATTAAGGGGTTTTTTCGTAATTTTTAAGTTCTAGACCTAAACTAAGTCATTTTAAACTTAGATAAGTGTGTTTTAAGAGGGTTTAATTCATTCTAAACCCATCCTTCTCCATGCATGCAAGCCTAGAAGTTCCCTGAGGTGATCAAACCTAGAAATTCATCAATTCTCCTTCAATTTCCTTTGGACATTCAAGAGGTGCTATGAAATCAGAATTACGCAGGTATGTAGGGTTATGAATGGTTTATCTATCCACTCCCATGCCCAATTCCTTCCTTCCTAAAATTCATGGAAATTCTAGTTGATGAATCTATGGGGTTTTAACCTTGTGAATTTTCTAAGTGTTTATCATGGGTATGATCTATACATGTTTCTAATGTTGAATTATGATTCATGGGCATATTTTATAATATTTTCAATTACAAATTCACGTTTTTAAAATTTTACAAATTATGATGCCCAATTATGAAAGTTCATAAAAGGTTGAGATTATGATATATGTTTTCAAGTATGTTGAGATGTATATGATGAAAGTATGATTTCGAATTAACTATGTTTATATCCATGATTTTGACTATCTAAAGTAATGTATAAGTTTGGACAAGCCCATATGATCAAGTATGTTCATGATTTACTTCAATCTCATGTTATTAGCTTACCATATGAATTTTGGAGTCTAGACTTGCACTCCTTTCACACGTGGTATGATTTTAGTCAAGGCTCCTCATGTTATGATTTAGATTTTTACATGTATTATTATGGATTCACCTTTTCACCAAACGATGGTTCAACTTCGTTGAAAAATGATGAACACATATGTATGTTTTTGAGTAGTGTTTATCATAGGAGTAGGCTAAGGGTCAATCAGCCTGGCGCAGAACTACGTACTTAGCAGCCAGGTATGATCGAATTAGCCCCAGAACCCCTCCCTTGTGACTTCCCTGCCCCAGGGCACTTCATCTTGATATCGATATCATGGTAGTGCCCTTAGCCCTAAGGGCTTTGGGTAATACCCACTTGAGTGTAATAGTCGAAACCACGTAAGCTCTCTTGTGGTAATGTCGGTTAATTGACGAGTCTCCCATTGTTTCTCATGATTTCAGTCATGCATATTTATCAGTCATGATATTATGTTTTCAGTAGGTTTGACTCAATTTTATTTTTACTTATGAATAATCCATTTCAGCTTTAGGTCATCAGATTTGATTGTAATCATTCAATTATGCTTAAATCATGATTCTCAGATGATTGCATGCAAGCCCTATCCTCTCAGACTCTTATGATGAAATGTTTTATGATATGCATGATCTCTTATTTTACTTACTCGGTTTTACTTACCTTGCATACTCGAGTACATTCCACGTGCGATCGCCTCTATATTTGTAGATTTCATGTCTGAGCTCCGACTTAGTAGTTTTAGCCTCGCTGTTATCCATATCCTTGAGTAGCACCTCCCAGCCAGAAGTTGGTGAGATCTCATCCTTGAGGACCCTTTTTATCAGTTGTATTCAGTATCTTCAGTTTCAGTTTTAGTGAGTTAGTTGGTCTTGTCCCTTCGGCTCGGCGGTATGTAAGGGCTTATCGGACATAGTATGTTTTCAGTTTGAGATCATTTATTATGTATTCAGATATTTGATGTTATCAGATTTTCAGGCTTCCGTTATTTTATATATGTTAGACTTCCGCATTATTATGTTGAGTTAGATGTCATGTTTATGCCATGGGTCGACATGGAGCCTATCGGGGGTTCTTAGTCGTGTCTGTCCAACCTATGTTGGGTCAGACAGGTGAATGAGCTGCAAAAATACATCCACGAGTTGGAAAGACAGATACGACAAATGGCCCTTCAACAAACTAATAGACCCTAAGAGGCACTTTTGAATAACACCAAGAAGGGCCCTAAGTATGTGCGCGCAATTTCTTTACGTAGTGGAAAAGAGCTGGGTAAGGTGATCCCAAGAGATGATAAAGTAGAGGAAGAGCAAGTTGTGAGGTCCAGAGTATGAGGTTGGTGAGTCAAAAAACCTTCAAAGCCAAAAGTAGTGGAACCCGGACCACCTCCTCCATTCCCACAAAGATTCAAGAGTAGAAGGAGGGACACAACTTGTAAGAAATTTCTTGGTGTTTTGAAATAGATGCATATTGGAATCCCTATTGGTGGAGCTTTTGCAGGAGGTTTCGAAATACACCAGGTATCTATAGGATATCGTGGCAAATAAAAAGAGAAGGCTCTCACGAGTTTGAGACTATGGCTCTTATGGAAGAGTGCACTTTCCGAGTCGCGATCAGATTCAAGCTAAAAGATTCTGAGGAACTTCTGTTCCATTGGTCATCAGGAGTAGAGAAGTTGGTTCAGCACTATGTGACTTGGGTGAAAGCATTAATTTGATGCCTGCATCCTTGTTCAGAACTTTGGAATTAGGTAAACCACACCCCACCATAGTGACATTGTAGTGTCGACGGTCCCTTGCTTATCCTAATAGTGTGATTGAAGATATATTAATCAAAGTGGGATCATTTATCTTGCCGATGGACTTTATAATCTTGGACTATGAAGCTGGCGAAGCATGCCCCATCATTTTGGGAAGAGGATTCTTAACCACCATAAATCCAATGATCAAGGTGAAGTTGGGAAAGATGTCAACGACTGTGGATGGCCAAGAGGAAGTCTTTGATGTGTTTAGGGTGGCAAGGTTGTCACCCCATTATAAGGACTTTACAATGAGACCAGTGGTGGCATGCCGGGAAATTAGCGAGGCAGTTGAACAACATGATGGTGCATGAAAGCTCCTCGCGTCGGGATATTAACCATCTTAATCGAGTGAAGGAGTGAGAAGTCTTGCCTCATGCTGCGGTGTTAAATCAGGCAACTGCACGAGAGGTAACCCATGAATGTCATGTCATGACTATAACTAAGGCACTTGAGTGGGAGGTAGCTCATCTTTCTAACATTTTATTATTTTGAAGATGAATAGGGCATTTGAGGTGAAAGAAAACAAAAAATTCAGTCTAAATGAAAATACCTGGCATAGGGCGCTGAATGTTTAAACTCTAAGAAAAAAATTTAGGTTGGTGCATTGGATGGTGCCCCGCACCAGGTAGATGTTGGATGAAAATTTTTGGTCTTTGACTGAAGGACCTTAAATTACAAAAAATCACACCCTACACCTTTATTTAAATCCTCATCACCAAAACCCGTAACCCCCTCCCCCTTTCCCTCCATTGTTGTTCTCTAAAGACATTGCTTCCAATTCAAATAAGTATTTTTTCTTCTCTCTTTATTGCTCAATATTAGAGCATGCTCCCACACACTACTTCCCCCAAGATGAAAGACCAAAATGCCATTGTGGTGAAATTGCAATTTACTGGCTTATTGGGTCTCTGTAGCTTTAATCTCTTAAGTTCTTCCATGTGTGCTATATCCTTGTTTGAGTTGCTTGTTTATTGGTTAGTTATTGATTCAGTTTTGATTATGAAAGGGGTGATGATTTGAATTCGAAATTGGTGGGTGGAAGCATTGTTGATGAAGAAAGTGCTTAGTTCTTGGAAGTCTTGAATGTAGAAAAATTTCTTGGAGTTGTTGAAAAGTTCATATAATTATTGTAGATGTAATAAATTTCATATTTGATTACTGAATGAATTTATGGTAGCTGTTTTCAACCTGTAGATTATTTGAATTGTAACTTAAAGTAGAAGAAGTGAAAATTACTTGATAGACACTCTTAAAAGAAAAGAGATATAGGAGAGATGTGAGAAAATTCATGAGCATGGTTATTGTATAAAGTTAGTGAGTAAGTTGGTTTGATGAGATTTGATATGATAATGGGGAAGATTTAAGTATCCTAATTGACAAATTCTCACAATTATGATAGAGAATTAAGTGCGGGGTCATCTTTCACCTCTTACCTAATTAGATAGCATTTTTATTCATGAACTAATGTTGCAGTCTTGTTGATTGTCTGTTTGGAAGGTACTATGTCTAGGCCGGTAAAGAAAAAAATGGATAGTCACAGACAAAGGTCTCAAGAGGCTCGGGAAAGGAATAAAAGGGTCAAAGTCATGGTAACCCCCTGCTAGGAGGTTCGGAGCCAAAGCCATAGAGGAGAATGGGCTTAATAGTTTAATGCACAAAAAGAGGCCAAGTATGCTCCAGAAAACTAGATCAATGAGGGATGACTTGCACTTGAGTACCACCCATATCCACCCAACACTATGCGCAAGTTGGGATGGGGATATGTGTTCGCGCGCCTAAGGAGTGCAACCTCACTTTGGTGAAGGAATTCTGTACTAGCCCAGGATACTTTCTTCGGAGAGAGCACCAAAAGTCAAGATAAGGGATCAAGTGGTTCACTTCGGTTTTCTAGGTCATTCATTGCTTTCCTTTGCATCCCTGTGAATTGAGACCCGTTGATGTATTTCATATTACTTTGAAGCCCCCATATCATGACATTCGCCGCAAACTATGTGGTGAGGATTTGCTTCCTATGGGAAAGGGACCATGAGGGCACCCATTGCCACTCTCATTCTCCTACTTGAATAAGGAGGTTAGAGTCTGGAGTCATGTTTGTATGTTTGTACGCGCACTGGGATACACACCACAGAGATTACTAGAGAGAGTTGTGTTGGTGTATATGTTGATGAAGGGGTTGCCAATTAATTTTGATGTAGTTCTCAGAGATAGCAGGAAGTCCACGACAATACCGATGCGGAAGTACTATTATGGCAGCATACGTCTAGTTTTTGAGAGGCTGGTATTGAGGAAAAGAGGCTGATCTTCTTCTACCCTAACGGGGCTTTGATGGGAAAGATGATGGATATCATAAAGGGTAAGGAGCCGACCAACTCTTCATTTCCTTTTACACTGATGTCGTCAGGCTCGGGATGATAGTTAGCGGGCTACATGTTTAGGGTTAGAGCTGCAGTTGAGGAGCTGAGGTAGACCTACCACTGACAGGAGGTGTGTGCCGGAGGGCGATACCCGCTGCGAGAGTGTGATGTGGAGTGTGAGCAAGACCGACTTTCAAAGCCTCTAGATAATGATGAAAGTGTATTGGTATATGGTGTTGATGATATCAGTAAGGTGGTGGATGTTACCACCATAGGAGCCATGCGGGTTGATAGTGAGGATGATAATGATCAGGAGTATAATCGATGATGATGATTGTGCTTAGAGTCCTAGAAGTTCTTTTCTCTTCCTGTGATAGATGATTATGTGTGCACTGGGGACAGTGCACTGTTTAAGGTACGGGTGGAAAATACGTTTCCCTGTTTATTCCTTTTTTGTTAAATTTATGAAGAGTGTAGCATTAGTTGTATTCTTTGTCATTCTATGTGTTGGTAGCAGATTTTTGATTCATAAATCCATGGTCTATAATAGCTAGTAATGGTGATGACCATGAAACATGATGATGCCTTGTTACTTGTTATGTGATCGTCTCTGTAGTTTATTTTGTGGTGAGTCATTTCTTAAACCTTCGCCATAGGGGTAGTGACCCTTCCCGATGATGGATGGATTACGACCATCTTAAGAAATTAGTCACAATTTTTTTTATTTTTAGGATGGATTCAAAACTTCAATTTTGTGCTCTTTGATATTCACTTAGAATCTAAGCTAGAAACGTGAAGTGGTCATCTTGAATGCATAAAGTAAAGTCAAGAGAGCCACATAGGTTTCTTAATTTGACTCAAGAAAAATAATCTTAGGGCTATGTGATAGTCTTATTCAACTTGATTGTGTGGATATGTATCCGCAGAAAATCAATTAACATCATGATACCGTGAGAGGTGAGCTTGATTTGTTGTGTGTTATACATAATGTAGCATCTAGAAATTGCCTAAGTGTGCATAAGATAGCTAGTTACCAATAAAGTAGATGTGATTATGGCGTTTCTCTAAGAAACTCATTTTATCCATTATTGTTATACCTTCCTTAACACTGTCCCCAGTTAACCCTTTTAAGCCATAAGCTGTAATTTTCTTCTTAGCCACAAAAGAAATATATTCCCTTTTGTTGTGAGACCTTTAAAATGTTTTATCCAAAAGATAGTCGAGGAATGCCTTGAGAATTAAGAATGAGGGTCTACCAAGGTAAGAAGAGTCAAGGAAAGGAAAGAAAAAATGTATGGATGATAAGAAGAAAGTAAAGGAGGGGTGCCCACAAAAAGATGTTGTCTACTTGTTGCTAGAACATAAATAAAAAAGGGTTTGTATTTGATCATTCTTGTAAATTTATGAGTAAGAAACTAGCATCAAGAAGTAGTAATAAAGGGGCGAGGAAAGAGAAAGGAATTAGTGAAATAAAAAGGTGAGCAGTAAGACAAAGTTGTGGACAAGAAAGATAAAAAAATATCTTAAAGTGCTCAGGACTAGCATTAGCCACTACTAAAAAAAAAGATCATTCCTACCCGTTCCTTGGCAAAACCTTTGCAACTTGAAAAGTCTTTATGATCTTACTTTTGTTGAAGAAACTAAGTAGTCTAAATATACATGAGGGACAAGCTTATGGTATGTTGCATGTGTATGATACATCATTTTTGAGAGTTCTTGCTTATTATTTTCCAAGCTTTGACCTATATTATAGCCAGAGGAACATCACTAAATAAGTGAGGGAATAAAATGGTCAAATTCGATTGTACTATATGTTGCATGTATTATATGAAAATCATTATTTTTTGAAAAGATGAGCTAGTGATAGAGGCTATGTAGTCTAGAATATGAAAACTTCTGTGTGTGCTTGGTATGAGTTGTTATGAATTGATGAACCACTGGTGCATGTTCTTTGTGCTAGCAACTTGAGTGAGGATTGATAAGGGAAACAAGTTGTGAGAAAGGATGTTTATGCACGTAAATAAGGATTGTTCAAGAGTGAATAATGACATAAGTATGGGGTAGTGATATTGGGCATATTCTTATGCCCATTTGCCATTACCCATGTTTTGCCTTGTTTTGAGCACATTATCCTTATGAAATGCATGAATTCATGTTTATATGTCTTGTGAGCTAACAACTGTTTTCTATATTTTGAGAAGGAAACAAAAAAAAGGACTCAAAAAATGATCCAAGGCGTGAAGTTAAGAGTTCGCAAAGTTGTCACGCTAATATAGGCTAGTGGCACACCCCGGACCCCGATTTTATAAAAAATGCTCAAGTTGGTGCAATGGGTGGCATGGCTCCAGAATAACTTCAGAGGAATTTTCACTCAACACCTTGGCAAGATAAGTTGGCGGCGTTTCAGAAGTATTATTGGACTTAAGAAAATTTTCAACACTTTGGTGCAGTAGGTGAGTGTACGCTGGACTCAAAACTTCAAAATATTTGACTAATACCTTGGGAGATGTCTAGTGCGGTGTGCCACGCTAGACTCAAAACCAGAAAATTTAGTGACTAATACCTTTGCAAGATGGCTGATGCGGCGCGGAGCAAAACTTCAAAAGAATTTCAGTTAAAAATTTTGGTAATTAGATGATGCAGTGCATGAGTCCTATTTCGGAATGGATATTCCAAGAGTTAAGATGGACTTCTCAAGGAAAAGAGTCATTGAATGCCTTGCTTATAAATACCATCTAGGCATTTTGTTAGCAATGAATCAACCATTCATCGTATTAATTAGTTTGTACGCAGTTCTTAGAGGAAGAGATAAGTTCATTTTCTAGGTTTCTTCTTTAACTTATGTTTCTTATTCGAATGATGAATTCTTTAGTTTCCCACTTGAACATAAGTGGCTAAACTCTTGTTCTAGGGTTTTGGCCATAGTAGATGGATGGTGAAAGTTTGTTTATGCTAGTTCTTGATTCTTCATAAAGGTTGTTTTGTTAATTGCTTATTCGTTGGCTTAATCACCTGATGAATATATCTGTTTGGCTTTTGGTTGAACTCAGGAGAGGGAACCAGAGGATTAAGAACAGTGTACAATGGGGTTTCAAAGGCCCTTGACCCATGGGTTCAAGGATAGATTTCTTTAATCGAGAATAGAGATATACCCTTCAATCCTGCAATCATAGGAATATAGGTGTTAGGGTTCTGTAGGATGTTTCTTTGATGTCAGGAGAATAGAAAGAAATGGGATAGTAATTTGCAACTAGCAATCTTAGAAAGAATTAGTCTAGCATATTCAAGTCTTCAAAACTCAATACGAAGCAAAAGCGCCAATACCCTAGATTCTATCATCATTTGAATTACAACATTTGTTAATTTGTGTTCAATTCTTTAGTTAAATTTACTTTTCAAGTTTTGTAGAATTCCCAAGCCATTCCCCATTTTACCTGTTTCATTAGAATAGTGAAATAAAAGTGTTAGCTTATGAGCAATAGGCCGACAAGTCTCTGAGGATCGATAATCGAGACTTCACTGTCCTATATTACTTAACAATCATGTGCACTTGCGTGCGCTTGGGTGACATCAACAGGCTTCAACATACTCTCCTGTAGACATAATATCCCTCTATAAGTGAATCGTAGTCCCGTAGGCATTCTGCACTGCTGATGCCTCCTTGGGCAGCCTCTATGGCATCTGAAGGTGTATGACTCATGTTTCCATAGCTAACCAGACAGTCATAAAGATAATTATAGAAACAACTAAAATAGAAATAAAAAGTGTGGCTCTATGCGACCTGTACAATAATATGTATGTCATATCAACTATAAGATAACTAAACAATAGGGTGTAGCATCGTGAAACTAACTTTCACCAGCCTAATGGGAAGCCACAACAGCTAATACCTCGAAGGTAATCAACTTAACAATATACATGGTTGCTCCAAAGGCATAACAACATACTAGTTGCTTGTAAGCAAGCAATATAACTGTAGGTGACCAATCTATATGGTTTCTATGCTAAATCTGATTACTAGTACTTTAATAACAAGATATAGAATCTAAATAACTAGCAAAATAGCCTTATAGAAAGTTACAACCACTATAAAAATAAAGGTACTATAAGCTAGCATTGCAGCTCCAAAGACATCTTGATATTCCAAAGGAGACTTGTTTATATAGTTATAGGCATCACAACTTGTTTTATACAGCAAACTATCTATAGAGTTGTCAATATTGATATGTAACACTAAGCAGATAACACAAGTTCTTAAGGCATCAGCAAGGAAATAACCTAATAATGATGATTAGCGACTATTGAAATATAAGATAAGTTCTAAGTCGCTTTCAAATGAGGCAACAGCTAAACAAGGCAATTTTCTGAAAAGAAAGCTTACACATATATGTATATATTACTCAACAACCAATCAATAATAGCAATGCGGCTACAAGTATTTCAACAATAAATAACAAACCGTATCAACTATACAATAAAGGAATTTTTCTTGAAGAAGAGTTTAGTCTTAACATACCTTACACCATTTTCTTGGTGTTACATGATGCCTCATTCAAAAATCTCAAGCTACTACCACTCTACTGCTTCCAACACCAATAAATAGTTCCAATAACTTCCAACAAGAAAACACACAACAAAATTTTGATATGGATAAGTTCTTCCTCGAAATCAATCCTAAAACTCAAATTAAGAACAGATCGAGTGTTAAGCACCTTTACTCGATAATCTAATTGTGATAAAGAATTAGAAAACCCAACTTGTGTTACACCCGTAAATTCTCGACATGTGGATGGCCCTATTCACATGTTGGTTAAAGTTTTAGAATGCCATACATGCTAGGAAAGGCCGGGGAAAGATCGGATAAGCACCACATCGAACCATCGCAAGGGGGGCTGGCAGACCTCCTCCGGATGGCCAGAAGTGTCACGGAGAGCTCACCTCCGCGATAGCAGAATGTCACGGAGGCTCACCTCCCGCGATGGCAAGCATGCCTGAAGGTGAGTGCAGCCCCGAGAGTATAAAAGTCTCAAACTTCGGTTTGCCTCATTTAACTTCAAAATTTCCGGAAAACATACTAGAAACAGAGGGCACGAGAGGGTTGAAGAGATTTCCTTCTGTTTACGCTGTTAAACGCAGTCCAAACTCAAATTAACTGCAGATACCAAAGTATAAAGAAGCTGCAAAAAGAGGCATTTCTACGGGTTTAGTTTTGCAAGATTAGGTAGGAAATCAGAAACAAAGGTATGTAAAGCTAGTTCTTGACACGATAGCAATCCTAGTATAATAAGTCTAGAAGAAGGAACCTAGAAGTCGAGTGAGTCCAGTATAAATTCAGCAGGCATGTTTTATATTAATTATTTGAAATATTAAAAAAAAGTTAGTAAAGCTTAATAACAGGGCAGTGGATAATATTCAGATACAGTATAGCTCGGTATGAGAATCAGTTTAATGCATAAAGAAGTTCAGAATAAGAAATCAGAATACATATAGTATTTTCAGATCGAACAACTAGCGATATGCGTGATTATTGTTTGTTGAGCTTTTTGTCTGTGAGGCACCCTTAGAGCTTCCTTGCCACCCCCAAGGTTAATAGTTGTGTCCGCTCACCCGGCTAGAGGGTGAGGATATGTCACTCAAGGAGTGGCATGCCGTCCACAGTAGGACGAAAATGGGATGCAGCATTCCCATATCAGGCTGATCAGCATAGCATTATAACACATCGACGCTTGCGCCAGGGGGGAGGGTGCGATTGCAGTCTGATTACGGTTTACGGTTACAGAAGTCCTCCCGAATCGGTCTGATTATAGTCGAGGCCAGAGAGCCCAAGCTGCATACCTAGGGGGGGCCGATGGAGGTTATATTAGTTAGTAGGCGAGTGGAGTGATTTACTTTTGGATGGTTTTGACCCGGGTAGGGGTATATAGATTGTGTGTTGGTTGGCACCTTCCGGCTTATGGGGGCTGGTATAGGTCCTTGTATAGGTCCTTGTATGTTATATATGTATATACATGTTATTTATTAGCTGATAGATAGTAGGTCGCCACGTCGACAGGTATGCTTCTACCTTACCTTCAGTGCATATAAGCTTATTTCAGATCCCTCCAGCCCAGAATGTTTCAAATACTTTCTGCTATTCAGAATTACTAATATTATTGCTTATATTTAGTTATGCTCAGTTTTCTTTACATACTCGGTACCAATGGTACTGACGCCCATTTGGGGCGCTGCATTACTTGCCTGCAGGTACTTATAGACGAGGAGCCGATCCCTCGTAATTCCATCCAGCACATAGAGTCATCAACTCCTGTCATCCGGAGCTAGACAGCTAGAGGTTTATTTCCTTTCTTTTGTTGTACAGTATAGGCAGGCCGGGGCCCTGTCCCGACCATCTTATCAGTATTCTTAGAGGCTTGCAGATTGTGTATTCCCTGTGGTTAGCTGTATCAGTCGTGTGAGGCCGTGTGTATGTTTTAGCTTGTCTATGATGGCCGTGTGGGGTCTTATTCAGTTGGTAGTGGTGACCTTGTCGGTCACGTAGCAGTTTAACACCTGTTTTCTTGATTTAGAAATAACTAGACAGCATGGTAGCCTCGTCGGCCCGCATAGGTTCCTTTATACTATCGTTGTTCTGGTTAGCTGTTGTTATCTTACAAGTGACTATGGGCCTAGTCGGCCGGAGGTTGTATTTACAGCCGTTATATAGCCCGTCGTTTTCTTGAATCCAGAGTTTGAGCCAGCCTGACATCAGAAGTGCTCAGGCTCAGCTAGTCCAGCAGTCCAGGTCCTAGTAGGGCACCAGGTGCCAGTCATGCCTCCCAAGGCGGGCCGTGACAAACATTGGTATCAGAGCAGGTCGTGTCAAGGAAGTCTGCGAGCCATTCTTAGTAGAGTATTGTCAATGGATGTGTTGTGCACCACATACCATAGGCAGGAGGCTGCAAGGCATGATAGGGTGGTTACTCTTTCTTCATATTCAGTCGTGCCATAGAGCA